>MU005577.1:1130756-1268161 GCA_010405425.1 Lentithecium fluviatile CBS 122367 | reverse complement strand
GTTAGAAAATATATAGGAACCTAAAGCTAACCTATAGAACTATTAGCAACTACTTAAAGAAGTAAGACTAAGGTTTAATACCTATTATTATACTAGATAAATGTAACTAAGGAAACTACTCTTAGCTAGAGAGCAGCACTATCCTCTATAATAGTAAAAAAACCTAAACTACTAAGAATAAACTCTAAAGGAACTAAGAATAAGAAATTATTAAGAAGCTAATCTAATAAAGAATTAGGAGAAAGACTATTAACCTATAACTAGCCTAGGTTAGTAGGAACTACACCTATAGAAGATAAAAATAGCATACTTAACTTATTTAATTTATTTTAAACCTATAGTAAGGTAAGGTTATAACGCGCTATATTTTACTTATAACTCTTTAACTCTGCTAGTTTACGCTGCACGTAAGTAACTACTTAAGTAATCTACGTAGTAGACTCCTCTATATAAAGAAGCGCTAACTTCTTCTTACATTTCTTTTACTTTATCTTCTCTTACTTCTTCTCTAAAACGAATAGACTATACTTAGCCTTTACTATAATATACCTAGCGTAATAACTAGACGCTATATCTATAAAATACTGTAGACCCTTCTTTTTATAATAACTATACTAAAATAATATTTCTTATATAGCCGCGCGTATACGCGCTGCTTAGAATTAACGCTCTAAGATAGAAGTTTCTCTATAAGGCGTACGCACTCTATTAGTCTATTATTTCTTAGGCATAGTTAGTAAGGTCTATAGAACACGAATAAAGCGCAGGGCACTATAGACTTTATACTAATAGTTAATATAGTATAGAAGGATAAGTAGGGGTATTAGGATAATTACCTAGAAAGAGAGGAGGTAATATTAAGATCTAAGAATGTAGAATAAAGGGTAGAAAGGATAGAATAATAGTAATAATATAGGGCAACGCCGTAACACCGTAACTAAGATTAGGTAATAATACTATCTTACTAAGCTATAACATTCTACTAAGTAAGGGATAGTTAACTATCCCTAGATAGCTAACTATCCCGTGCTTTTAGGATAGTAGTACCTTAAAGGGATAGCATCGCTATATATAGGAATAATAGGAACCCTATAGTTCCTAGTGTTTAACTTAGTTAATAATCTATTATTTAGATTCTATTAAGTATTATTAATTTAATAGTTTTATAACTTTAATACTAACTACCCTGTTACTTACTTACGTGATTAATAACCTCTCCCCTATCGTCGCTCCTACCTAAGAACCAACCTACCCTTATAGAACTAGCTACCCCGTAGGGACGTAACACAATGCTAGCTAGGCACTAGCATTAGATATTACTCTAGCTTGCTAAAATTATTTTATACTTTAGTAGATTATTATAGTATGCCTTGCATAACTCTTTAGCATTATAATTACGAACGCTATTTAATTAAAGAGATAGCGTAGAGCTAATAATATCTCTGCTCGTAGAAAAAGAAAGCCCTTACTAAGTTTATAGCACGTTAAGATGGTCTTAGCCGCCCTATCTAGATAAAGTATATAGGTTTAATAGCTTTTAGTCTCACTCTCTAATGGATGCGAGCAAATAGATTAAGTAAGCCTTCTAGGAAGATCTAGCCGCAGTTCTTCTATAAGCGCTATCTAGATCTTAAAGTAAGTAAAGTTATGGCGCTAGACTAGAACAATTATAATATCTATAATAAGATTATACACTAGTTTAAAATAATTAAAAAGGTACTAGAGAACCCTGCTATTCTATAGAAGAATATCTATAATATAGATAAGACTAGTATTATACTTTCTAAACTAAACTTTATTAAAATTTTTATTCGTAGAGAACTAGCAAGTGCGCGCGTTAACTAAATAACAGTTACTGCTATTAAATACGTAACTGTTAAAAGCAGGTATTTAAACTCTATAATAATCTAGCCTGCATTAACTTATTAGTCTAATTAGACTACGTACTCTACTTCTAGATAGTATTATGCATTCTTATATAGTAGTTATACTAACTTATATCTTAGCTTATAATAGCTTTAGCTTATATTTAACTCTTAGACTAAAGAATAGGCTAACTAGAAACTATAAGTACTAATTTATAACGTACAAGACCCTAGAGATCTTAGAGTTTTTATTTTAAAAATATTATTATTCTATACTGTATCCCCTTTTATACCTCTAATAAGCTTTAGCCCTGCGACATCTTAGTATTCAGCCCACTAAAGGTAGCCTACCGCGATTAGATTAAGCGGCTAGAGTAAGGATATGTATATAAGAGACTAGCTCTATACTACTATGCTATACATCTAAAAGATATAGCATGCAGTATTAGTTTCTAATACTAAACGTAGTATAGAATAATATATATACTAATACGAAGGTACGTGTATGCCTTGCTTAGTAAACGAGGGCACGTGTAGGGCAGTAATACTAATATAGACGTAATACTATCTCCCCTCTTCCTAAAGCTCGTCCCTAAGCTTTATATATATATATTAGATCTTTAGCGTCTATAGTAGGTATCTCCTTACTATAGCAGGGTTGCTTAACCTAGCGCTTACTATAGTAAGCATGTTAGCTAATTAGTTAGATGCGCGCGTATGCGAGGCTAACTATGCTAGATAGAGATTAGGTAAGACTAATATATATTTAATATATCTATTAAAAATCTAATTTATTAGATTGAAACTGTAACGCCTACCTTCGCCCCTTATTAGCATCCTACTAGAATAGGCCTAGTACGTGCCCAGTTACGTAACGGCTCTTATATAGCCTTATTATTACACTACTATAACTTTATAAAGATTCGTCTTATCTCTATCTAAATCTATACCTTTACTTTTTAAGTGCCTATACCTGCCTACTATACAGTGCCTTATAATTTAAATCCTTTTATCTATTATTAGATAGTAGTTAGTTATTCTACCTAAGAAGAATTTTCCTTATATATACGTTACGCGTTAAAAACCTTCTACCTATAAGAAGATAGTTAGTATAATATAAAACTAAACGTGTACTAGTAATACGCTGCCTATATCCTACGTAACACTTAGTCTTAATCCTATAAAGTAATTAACCTAAGAAACCCTTTTCTACGCCTAAAGAGCTACTAGTAGGATTAAGAAGCCCTTAGATAAAGAAGAATATACTAAGAGGTACTAATTTAACTCTAATAAGCTAGTAGGCGACGTAGCTTTATATAGAATATACCTAAGCAACCCTTAGAACCTAAGCAGAGCGTAGCTAGAGTAAATAGAAACTAGTAATATAAGAGTAACCTGTAATGCTACTAGAGCTTAAGGTAAATAACTACCTATAGAAGTAAACTAGTTATACTAAGCTCTTTTAATAGTAGAAAATCTTCCTATAAATAAGTATAATATACCTATCTAGGAGCTCTATTCTATACTTATAGTATTCTATACACTCTCTAACGCATCTCTAACTATTAACCTAGGTTAAGTAATTCTTATAGACTTGTTTTAAGAGTACTATACCCTTTAAGCAAGCTAGGCTAATTCTAAAGAAATTAAGAAGGCTTAGGCTAAGCTTAATATAGCCTAAACCTTATTTAGATTTGCTTTAATAACGTTCTACCCTATACCCTTATATAATAAGGCGAAACTCGCGTAAAAAAGCCTTCTTAACCTAATAAAGGCTTCTAACGCTCTAACCTTAGGCTTAAATAAGAGAGCCTCTACCTCTTAGTAAGTAGAGCGCTAGATTAATAAGGTATAGACGTACTTTACTATTAACTTTACTACTATTAATAGTACTATATAGGTAGTTACGCTTATTAAGTATAAAGTATATAAAGACCTCCTAACTAGGGCTATTAAGAGCTAGAAGATTACTAACTAAATAGAACTATAGGCTAAACTAAGAGACCTTACTAAAGATTCTATTCTTATAAAGTTTAATAATTACTATTAATTCTAGACAGCTAAGTAGAGAGTAGAGAACTTATTTAATATATACCTTAACTACCTTATAGCGTGTAAGGTGGTACTAGAACAGCCTATACTTAGAGATAATATAGTAAAAATATTCTTTATCTAGAGTAAATACCTAAAACCCCTCTATTATAAAATATAGCGCGAAGGCTAACTTAAGAATATAAAGAAGTAGTTCTAGTTTAAATAAGTAATCTAAGACGTAGAGACTACTATACAGACTACTACCTCTCTAAGTAAGATCTAATAGAAACCTAGCTTAAGTTAAACCTTTACCTATAAGAGACTAGGCTCTATAACGTTAGCTTCTAACTCTAACTAGAAGAAATAGGACTAATAACCTTTATAACTCTAGTAACTATAGTTAACGCTAATAGTACTATTACGCCCTAATAGTATAGCCTCTAACTAAACTTCTAATATAAGAGACTACTATAAGAAATACTAAAAGAACTATAATTAGAGTAATAGTAATAAGTTCTTAAGGACTACTACTAACTTATTAAAAAAAAAAGGCCCTAGTAGTAAATATAGCTAACGTGCTACTAGAGTAAGATAAGTATAGTAATTTAAATTAGGTAGTAGTAGATGTATAAGTTTATTACTCTACTATCTTTCTAGCTATATTTTAAGCCCTTTTTAATATAGGCTTAGACTTAAATATTATTAGGAAGAACCTTATACTATAGTAGAACCTTTTTTAGGCTACTCTAAGAATTAGACTTAATGCTTATTAGGTCTTAGGTATGCCCCTGTACCTAGGTAAATTATATATAGTAACTACTACTACGTATAACGCTAAAGGCATTAAATAAACTACTAGGCTATTAGTATTCTAGGTAAGTCCTATATAAGGTTATAACCTTATACTTAGTTAGCTATAGCTATGTAAGGCAGACCCTTATATTAATATATAAAATAGGTTATTTATATAGTAGCCTAGAGATTTAGGTAGTAAATAATTATAGTTTAAAGCTAAGCCCTTAGGCGTACTATAGGACCTTTAGCTAGAAGAAGAAGTATACGTGCTCTTTCTAGGTAGGCTCTACGTACGTTCTATAATAGTAATAGAGTACTAGTTCCTCTTAAATTCTAACTAAATAGTTAAGATTTCCCTACTTAATCCTAAACTAATATCCTAACTAGCTATAGCTAGAGGCAGTAATAAGGTTTAGAATATATTATATTTTTATAACTAAGAACTTCTCTAGTTAAAAAATTAGACGCTGTAGTTACGTAATTACCTAGCTTAATATATAAAAGAATACCTAGAACTAAAGTAGTTACTAGAGGCTATAGTCTTAAGAGTAGTACACTTAATAATAAAAGCACCTCTATATAGGGTCGTAGTCGCCTCTATTAAGCTGTAATAGAGTTCTAGCCACTCTCTAACCTTATCCTAAAATAAAGTAAATACTAATGTAGATAAACTAGACTCTAAGAAGGTAGCATTAATCCTATCTTACCTTTATAATAAACCGCGGTATTTTAATAAGCAACTAGCAGGCAAGATTGCCTCTAATATAGAGTATAATTATGCTATTAAATTAGAAGAAGGTAAGATGCTACTAAATCTTCTAATCTATAACCTTTCTAAGAAAGAGCTAAATATTCTATAGAAGTACCTTAACTCTTTCCTAGAGAAGAGGTAGATCTAGCCTAGTAAGTCTCTAGCTAGGGCCTCTATACTTTTTATACCTAAGGTAAATAGTACACTTTAACTATATGTTAATTACTAGGGGCTAAATTAAGCTATAATTAAGAATTATTACCTAATACCCCTAGTAAGTAAGATACTAGATTACCTCTTCTACTTAAAGGTATTTATAAAGCTTAACCTCCGCGACGCCTATTACAGGCTCTGCATTAAGAAGAGGGATAAGTAAAAGATAGCTTTTAAAATGCGCTATAGCTATTTTAAATACCTTATTATACTATTTAGTCTCGTAAACGCCCTAGTAACCTTTTAATTATATATCTAGAAGGCGCTAGGAGGCTTAATAGACTAGACGTGCGTTATCTATCTAGATAATATTCTTATATACTCTAAGAATAAAGCGGATTATAAATAGCACATACGTAAAGTTTTAGAGAGGCTATATAAATAAGGTCTTATCTATAAAGCCTTAAAATGCGCCTTTTTAATAAAACACGTAGAGTTCTTAGGCTTTATTATTACTCTAGAAGGTGTAGTAATAAACCCTATCTATATATAAACTATTTAAGAGTAGCTAGAGCCTAAGGGCTACTAGAATATCTAGTAATTCCTAGAGTTTATAAACTTTTATTAGAGGTTTATTTATAGATACTCTAATATTATTCGCCTACTCTTAGATTATATAGTTACCGCGTAGGCTCTGCCTACGCCTTAAGTAATCCCTAGTGCTAGTAAAGTAGGCCTAAAGTCTACTAAGAAATTAAGTAAGAGGCTAACTAAATAGTATAAGCTCTAGACGTATCCTAATAAAGTACGTAATACCTTCTAGAATATTTAAAAGCGCTTTATAAAGGCTTCTATTCTATAATATTTTAACCTACGTAAACTAGTAATGCTTATTACTAACGCCTTTAAGTTTACGATAGTAGGGATACTTTTATAACCTTAAGACACCTCTATTATAATAGAGAAGTATTAGAAACTAGTAGCGTTCTATAGTTGTAAATTTATAGGCCTAATAATATAGTAAGACACTTATAATAAAGAGCTATTTATAATTATAGAGTGCTTTAAATAGTAGTAATACTACCTTAAGTACGCTCTAGATATAGTTCGCGTACTATCTAACTATAATAACTTAAAGTACTTTATAACTATAAAGAAACTCTCCTCTAAGTAAGTACACTAGGTAAAAGGGTTAGCTTATTTTAACTTTAAGATTAAATATAAGCTAGGCGCTAAGAATCTAGCTAACGCGCCTTTATAATAACCTAATTACTCTATAGGGTTTTAGCTTAGAGAGGGTAAGGTAATCTATAATATAATGCTACCTACTTAATAAAATAAGCTTAGAGTATAGGCACTCTAGAAGCCTATAGCTTTATGCGCTAATAGTTAGACAGCGCGTAAGGCTATACTTTCTAATAAGAATCTATTTATAACCTATATAGAATCTAATAGTAGCGTAAACTATTTTACTATAGAATTCCCTAGTATAGTACTAGAAATTAATAATACGTTATCTATTAACCCTAACCTGTATATAGGCAGGGTTAGCTACTCTAATACTAGATAAGAAGCTTTAAATACCTATCTTAAGGTGTTTCTTTATAACTCTAAGGCGTTCCTAACCTCCTTATCTTATAAATCCGCATTAGAAGCTGTGCGTAATAAAGCTTCCTTTACATATAACACCCCTATAACCCTATTAGAACACGTCTAGGAAGTGTAGAAGTAAGATATAGCCTATCTTAAAACTATATAGTATATTAAAGACTCTAAAAAGGGAAAGGTAAGAAAAGGCGCTATAGTATAGTCTAAGGACTTACTAGGCGTTCTTTAATAAGCTAGAAAAGTATAGATTCCCTATAATAAGGCTCTAAGAACTGCAATCTTTATAAGGAATTATAATAACCTACTAAATAGTTATTATAGCGTAAATAAGATAGTTAAACTTCTCTAACGTAAATATTAGTAGCCTAAACTACGCGTAGACGTAAATAATTATATTTATAGCTGCGTAGCCTGCTAAATAAATAAAGTCTAATAGTATAAGCTATAGAGTTAGCTAGAATTAATTCTACTACCTTCTTAGCCTTATTAAGACTACTCTCTAGATTTTATTACAGACCTTTTAGTCTTAGTAGACTTTAAGGGTAACTAATATAACTTAGTTCTTATTCTTATTAACTGCTTCGCGAAGTATATTTAGTACCTTCTTATTATAAAGAAGATTATAGCCTAGGCGCTAGCTAATATACTTTTTAATAAAGTGTTTACTAAGGTTAGACCCTTATTATTACTAATCTCTAATAGGGGCTTAGTGTTTATAAGTAAGTTCTAGATAAATATCTACTACTATTTTAATATTACTAGATAAATAAGTATAGCGTTTTACCTCTAGACTAATAGTTAAATAAAGAGGTAGAACTAGAAGCTAAAGGTATACTTACGTATGTATATAAACTACTAGTAAGATAACTAGGTAGGTTTACTACTAATAGCTAAGTATGTATATAACTTTAAGAGGCACTCTAGCTACAGCTACTTACTAATTAAAGTTACTATAGGCGTTAAACCTAAGAGTTTTAATAGCTTAGAGAATAAGTACTAGTTATAGCTAGCTCCCTTAAACTAAAATACTACTAGAAAGACCCTAGATATCTACTAGCGCGTTAAGGACTACCTTAACTAAAAAGCGCAGGCGTATTCTAATACATACAGTGCATTAATACACGCTTAAGAGAGCTAACGTTACTAGTATAATACTAAGTAAATAGATAAGCACTTTATAGTTAAAGACTAGGTTATTTTAAAATTAACCTATATTAAAATAAAGCGCCCTTTAAAGAAGCTTAACGCTAAGATTATAGGCTTATTCCCTATTATAGTAAGGTATAGAAAGCTTAGCTACTAGCTTAAGCTCCTCTTATTTATATTCTACTTATATTCTATCTTTTATATCTCTCTACTTAAGAAGTAGGTAACGCTATAAGATAGCTTAAACTTTAAGCTAGGCCCTATAGAATACCTAGAGTTAGATAATAGTAACTAGTATAAAGTAGAAGCTATACTAGCCTATAAGATAGTTAAGAACTAGCGCTTCTTTTATATTAAATAGCTAGGCTAGCTGCTAGAGTAAAGTATATAGAAACTAGAGGCCGCACTTAATAATTATATAGAGCTTTTAAATAAAAATATTAGTAAAATTCTATAAATAGGACCACTGCTTATAGATAGTAATATAGAACTAGTAATATATTATTAAGTACTTAAACTATAAATAGAATTATACTACGTTACCTACAGGGTCGCAAAAGGAAAGCCCTATAGGAAATCTAAGGATTAAGCTAAATAGCTATCTTATTAAGACTCTACCTAATTAGTAACCTAAAAGTTAGACCTCTAGATATTCTATATAGAGTTATAGCTTAAAGTAGAATAGTAAGGCTATAGCTTTATATATAGTTAATATTTAATTAACCCTCTATATATACTAAAGAACCTATAACCCTTTAGTAAGGGGAATTCTATATATAGGTATTATTAGTAAGAGTATATAAGATATTACTACCTATAGAGGAACTAGGCGTAAACTAGTAGAAATTATTCTAGAATATTAGTACTATATAATCTAGTATATTAGAGCTATAGTAGTACTAGTAACGCTTATAGTTAGTTACTAAACTAGGCGTAGAATTACTACTATTATTAACCTGCGTAAAGTACGCCTCTATTCTCTTATAGGCTATAAAGTTAGTAGGCATTATATAACCTACGCTACCTAAACCCTACTATAAACCTTAGCACGTTCTAGGAATATACGTAGAACGCGTATAGAAAGGAAAGAGAAAGGTACCTACCTAGTATTAAGTAAAGTTATTCTTATAAGAAGTAGAACGCTATTATATATACTTAAGCTCCCTACTATTAAGCTTCTAAAGACGCTTAATCTTAGAATACTAGTAGATTATACTCTAATTTATAATAATAGCGTAGGTATATATCTCTACCTAGGTATTATTAGCCTTAGAATAGCGAGTAGCATTATAACGCTTAGCCTATATAATATAGAAGGTTAGAATATTAAAGTACTAATAGAAAGTTAGCTTAACTTATCTAGAAAGTTAGTAGAGACCTACCTTTATAGTAGGAAAGAAGTAAATATACTAGAAGATAAGTATTATACTACTTTATATAGCGCTTATAGGTTATAAAAATATTAACCTTAGAGCACTACTTGCTCCTAGCTACCTCTTAAAGCTTTTTAATAGTAATGCCCTTCGCGTAAAATAGAGGGAGACACGCCTAGTACTAATAACCTACTAAAGGCTAGCCTTTAAGGTGCGTAGGGAGCTAGTAGACTCTTTATAAAAAGACCTTATTACTATACTACTTAGAAGAAGTAATAGGTATAGTAAAATTTAGAAGTTAAACTAATATAAATATTAAGCTAAGAATAAAGATAGGAAATAGAACCTATAGGTTAACTACCTATACTTATATATCTTCTTAAGCTACCTTTTATGTAACTTAGATACTTTTTATAATATATTTACCTACTCTATACCTATATACTAACGCACTAGCTATAATTACTATACGTTAGGAAATAAACCCTACTTTACTACTTTATAAAGTAATTAAGTATTATAGTAATAAGTAACTTTCTATTTATAAATAAGAATGTTATACGCTATTCTATTTATATACTTAGTAAGCTATAGCCCTAAACATAAATACCTCTAAGGGGTAGTCTCTCTACTTACGTATAAATAATAGGACCTAAGGCGATAGCGCTGCCTAACTATACTAGGAGTATCCTACCCTAGCTCTACACTACTACTATTTAAGGACCTATAGAATAGAACTATAGTGCTACTAAGACTACTAAAAGGTTAGAAAAAGCTACGCGCTATTAGAACCTATCTAAAAACTTCTTATATAAAGAATAGAACGTACGCGCCCTAGCCTCTATATTACCTTAGATATCTTCTCTATAACACGTTTTTACCTTAAAAAAAAGAGGTTTTTTAGGAGTTTAGTACTAAGCGCAAACCTTTCCTTTTCTTAAAGTAAGGGCTTAGGGGCTTAAGCCTATTCTTAAGTACTAAAATAGCGCTAAATAAGGGGGGGGGGGCTATATAACGCCTACCTTTGCCCCTTATTAGCATCCTACTAGAACAGGCCTAGCACGTGCCTAGTTACGTAACGGCCCTTATATAGCCTTAGTGTTGCACCACTACGACTTCGCAAGGATTCGTCTTATCCTCATCCAAATCTATACCTTTGCTTCTTGAGTGCCTACACCTGCCTACTATGCAGTGCCTTACAGAAACCCGCGCTCTATAGGCTAATTCTTTAATATTTAAAATATAAATAAACTTAATAATTAGATTTAAACCTAAGCTCTACTATTAAAAACTAATCCTATTATAAGAAACTAGCTCTATACTACTAGGCTATATATCTAAAAGATATAGCACGCAGTATTAGTTTTTAATACTAGGCGTAGTATAGAATAATATATATACTAATATAAAGATACGTATAGGCCTTGCTTAGTAAGCGAGAGCATGTAAAGGGCAGTAATACTAATGTAGGCGTAATAATATAGAAATAATTAGGAAGAAGCATTTTACCTATCTATATAGCCCCGTAAGAGACTAAACGCTTACGTCTAGAAATATATAGGCTGGCTAAGTAAAGGCTAGCCTTTTCCCTTTAAACTTAGATAAGGTACTTAGTAATATACTAAAGGCTCTAGCGGGATCTACCGCCTCTAAAATTAATAAGATAGAGGTAGATTCTTATACGTAAGACTAAGTACTATAGCGCTTGTAATGCTAATAACAGCTAATGCTGTTATATCGCTACATAATCTAACTAAACAGAATGCTCTCGCGCTTAATAAGACTAGTAGGCAGCGCCTACAGTGTTACGTACAGAAGCTTACTAATGCTACCTAAATATTATTTACTAAACGGGCTCTACTTTAAGAAAACAACTAGTTCTTAGCTAAGATTATAACGAAGCTAAAGCTCGCTAAAGGGCGAAACCTAAGATATTAGGAGTAGTAAGGGCAGTAAGTTATAAAGACCTCTAAAAAGCGAGAATAAAGCGTGCTGCAAAAGACGCTAAAAAAGCAGCTATGAGAGTTGTAAAAGATGCTAAACGAGCTTAAAAGGCTACACTAACGGCTAAGGAAGCTAGTTTAAGTAAGGAAAAATATAAATAGTAGCGAAAGGGTGTAGCACAATAGTATTATAGACTAGCCTTAGAGTAAAACTTTAATAAGCGTTAATAATAATATATATATTTATAAGAGAGGAGAGGTTAAATTAAAAGTGTTGCCGCTTATCTATATAAGTGAGCTTACCCCTATTCCACTAAAGCACAGGCGAAGCCTGGGCTCCTAACATATAGCATGAAGCTGGTAACATAGAGCGACAGGCTAAACTTCTACGAACGAGCGACACACAAGTTAAGGAGGTTAAGGTCATCCTAAAGCCATATAGAGCTCCGAACGCGAAGATGTACTAGAGTAATAATATATTAATCTTGTTATTATACTTCCACTATGTTTTGCTTGTCGTTGAGTTCCTCTCTTGCTTATAATGCGTAATAGCTCTAGTTATTACGGTGCACTTAGTCGCTGTGCGTTCCTTCTCTGAGGGTTTAACGGCCTAGAACTAAAGGTGTAGCGCGAGTTAAGGACAAGCTTGGAGCTTAAGTTATATTAATCTAGCGGTTAGGTAACTAGCAGTTTCGTAAAGCGGAAGTAGACTGGAGGTAAATACAGAATCACTTAGACCGATAAGTTCTTTACGAGCAAGGTTAAAACAGCGAAGTTTGCAAGCCTAGATTGTCTGTAGGCGGAGGTTGCAACGGCAGGTTTACTAGGCTTAAAGGCAGCGTAATGTAGTAATGCGATGCGATGCGATGTCTAACTAGACTTGCGACAAAGACATAGCGGCATTTATAGGACGCACATTGAACATACAGTCGCTAGCGAATGCGGCTTCACCTAAAGGTAGCCTGCAATACAGTTCTACCCTACCTGTAAGCGAAAGACTTGGCATCCTACCTTACGTGTCTAGTTACGTGTGATAAGCATAGTTACGTGAATTGCTGCGGCACAAGCAGGTACTTCTCTATTACAGCTTGCTCAGACAACTCTCTGGCAGGAGCGGGTCGGTCGCCCTCCCTGGTAGCGATGGCGAATTTGAAAGACTTCTAGACCAAGTCATGTACCAGTACCTGAACCTGTACCACAATCGGGCCACCAGAGGCGAATTCTTGCAGAAGGAAGTGGCTGATAATTGTGTGTAAATTTCGTACTATCGAAGCCTAAAATCTTCGACTTTGTGTTGGTTGCGTAGGATGTACTCATCGCATAGAAACCAGCCATAATTTGGAAACTTGAAGCTTTCCGTGAGGATGTAGCAATCGCCGCTGACAAGCGTCCAGTTTCCATTTCGGTCCGGCCTCAGAGTACATGCCGAATCGGTCCCTGAAAGTATGCAAACTACATCTCCATACCGTACATTTCCAGGTACAATTGCCAATTCGCCGTTGTCCATTAGAATGATCCTACACTGCTGAAGAGATTCGACGAGGTGCCCAACGAGCTCGGTATCGATGAAATCATCATCATCATGCTTCCATTGTCAGAACCAAGGTATCTCGCTTGGATAGAAGAAGCATAACTTACCATGATGCGGCCGCACCATCGAGTCAGGTGCATGTTAAGCTGATGGCCATCGATGAGAGACATGACTAATGGATTGGTCAATGCTGATCGTATCCTATGCGGTCTTCGTGCCTACCGTCTTGAATCCTTTTCCCAAGGTGGTCAGACATGGTACGGTCGTCCCGTATGCCTTCCGTGTCAACAAATCTCCTGAGACTAACAATACTGTAGTACAGTCCCTTCACCTGATTCTCTGCGTCATTCGTGCTGTCGAACCAGAATATTCGGCTCCGGTCAACAATTTGCGCATATCGACAACCTGTGACAAGGAGCTCAAAGCTTTTTTCGTTCTCCCCGCCTGGAAACGAGCGTATTTCATGCTTCTGATCATTGTGAGGCTTGAGTCTTGGCGCGGGTTGACCGACTGCTGCTCCGAGAGACTCAACCACGAAGTAATATAGATTGAGTGGAAGATTTTGGGACCAATCTGGGATCCACGAAGGCATATCCATCTCATGAGGGTGCCGAATAGCGGTGAGTATCCGGAGCCCTATCACGGGCAAGAGAAAGCCTGCAATTTCAAAGTAACATTGCTCTAAGGTTTGGACATAGTTGATCAAATAATCCATCTCTGACTGCGCAGAGCCGATCAATGATTTGAGAGCGAAGACTTTGTCTCTAGGATCGGTTGCCAAGCATTTTCGGCTTTCGTATAATCGGTTCCATAAGGTGAATTGTGGGGTCGAGAGCTCTTCCGGGGGTCTATAAATCCATTCCAGAGCGAGAGGCCAACAACTCTTGGTCACCCTCCAATTCTGGCTATAACCAAAGTATAAGTGCTTGAGAGCATCAAAAGATGCGCTGGCAGAGCCGCACATCATTGTGCCAAAGCTTTTCGCACAAACTTCTTGAAGAACCCAAACTCTTTTGAACCATGGTCTTCGAAACAATGCCTCTAATTCTTGGACGATGGCATCATTCGGTGAAGGCCGATTACAATCCTCCCCAAGCGATAGGGCCCTGTCCGCTGCCGCCAGTTCCTCGAACAGGACGCGGCTACCTGTAGTTTGTTCGCCGAGGAATACCGTTACGTTGAATGCGCGCTTAAAGACCTCGTCCATAATACGAACCTGGCGGTCTCGTTCTCCGAGATTCTCTTGATTGATACAGACAGCATCGATCCAGAGCAACCGGACCCCATGTCTGCGGCGTAAGTGCCACAGAACGCTGTGACAATTTTCCCCGACGAGCAGCTCTCTTGCGCCATCATAGAAATAAATCGCTCGTTTCTGAGCGATATCGCCCCACGTATAGGATACTGCTTCGTACTCAAGGGATGCGTCTGATAGCCGTGCCTGTCGGATCGTGCATATTAGAGGATCTGAACTATTTAAGCTTGGATGCAACACAAGAACCCGAATAGCATCGTCGTGCTTCAGCAAAAGATATCGATAAGGCAGCATGTTGACGAAAACACATCAAGAGACGTTGTATGTTGAGAGGATTTGGTGGTTCTTGCCATCAGCAGCAAGGTTAGGCACCAGTTTTGCTGTGTAGGCCGCTTTACCGCGTTCAGTAGGTGGGGCTCTGGCGCAACTTAACGGAGGCGCTTTACTGTATACAGTAAACAGGGCTTTCGTCCCCCGCATTCGCTAGTCACTGTATCCCCGCCACCAAACAATACACAGGATGCCAGCTCTACTTCTCACTTAGTGCCAGCTTCTCCATGAGGGGGTATGACGGGTTAGAGCCCGGCGCCTAGAGCACCAATCACCTGCCGCCACCGTATGCATACCTAGAAGGCAGCTCGTGAGGCTGAGCGATGGCCACCGCGAGGCAGGCCGAGGTTGTCAACGACCAGGCTGAAGAGACGACACGGTATACACACATATATCCTTACAGAAAAAGTGCCTTCTATAACACGATAGCTTACGACTACAACACCGCAGCCTTGCGATTATTTTTAAGGATAGCCTCAAGCCATAGACAGCTCGCTTGCGCTGACTACTACGTCGCTTGGGTCTGCCCGCTCGCGAACGTCGAACTGTTGCCCGCGCGGCTAATGCTCGACTAAGAGCACCCCACCCCGCCGTACGATACGTACTACGACGAGAATACGTACATCTACCGCATGATTAACGGCTATGTCGTCGTCTCGCGACCTACCCATTGGGCGAGACGGGATCTATGCTTAAGACCTTCCCTAATATTAGAATAGCTGTCCTTGTTAGTATTAGAGGCGGAATTCCGTATTTAACGCTATCTAAGGATCTACTTAATAACATCTATCTTAGCGACGTTATAGTTAGGTAGCCTAGTAATAGAAAGCTAACGTACGTCTACTATAACTAGGATAGGTTAAAGGTTAGCAGCTAGTCTAAACTAGTTAATATAATATAGAACCTAGATTAGAGGCTCTTATAAGCGCTTAGTATCTTTATATCTAATTAAGAGATAGAAAAAACTACGTTTATAGACCTACTTATACGGCTATAAAAGTATAAGAAGTTTATTTAGAAGTTTACTTATCCTAGCCTTAAGCATAATTAACTTTTTAAGGCTACGTATTTATATTAGAGACTACAGACTTAACTACATAGTATATAACTATAAAGAACTTATCTAGTAAATCTAGCAATGCGTAGACGACACGTATAAGCTTATCTTCTATTAAGGGAGGATAGCGAGTTAAGAGATAAGATTAGCGCTAGATGCAACAATGCGCTGTATATTAAGATAAAGGCGGCGGGCGTTAACGCTAATAGACGATGTCTAGTTATTCGCGGCATCTCTAACTATGCTAACTTATATAAAAACGATATATAGAAGCCTTACGCGATAGAATACGTAGTAATATTAGCTAGAGAGCTGCTCTGCAGGATCTAACTAGCCATAGTTAGAGATATAAAAGGCATAACTAAAGGTTTATAATAGATTTTCTTTATAGTAAGCTGCAGTTATATAGAGCTTAGTAATATATTAATAGCACTCTTATTTGTATCTACCGTTATATAGAGAGCGCTAATATAGGATAGCATCTTAGGCTGTTCTATTTATAAGACTCCTGTTCTTTATTAGCTAAGAGATATAACTCGCTTAATCTAATGTATATATCTTAAAAGAAGGCTGCTAATAACTCGCGGTATACAGTCTTAGCAGCTATAGAAAGATAACTCTTATTATTAAGTTAGCTTATTATATAAGAGAGTAGTAGCTTGCCTGCGCTATTCTCTAAGTGCTAGTATTTAGTAAAGAGAGCTTTAAGTAGGTATACTATAAGATAGAGACGCTTCTACGTATTCTTAGAATTATAAACGTAAATATAGACATTAAGTAGCTTATTAGAGTGTAGCTAAGTAAAAATGACTTTAAACTATAGTAAATAGTTATAAATAATATAGATAATACTAGCATTCTTTTTAACCTATTTAAGATAGAAAGTAGTATAATTTAATTGGTCAACTACCTTCTATATAGTTAAAAAGGCTATATTATCTTTTTAACCTATACTTAAAAAGCTGTAATTAACCTAGATAGTAGTACTACTATATAGCTAGGTAAACTTACTAAGAATAAAGTAGTAGAGGTATTAAGAACGCGCCTACTACTAGAAAATAAGTATTTACTTAAGAATAACTAGGTTGTTTATATATTTCTTAATATTCTCGCTATTCTTGTGCTTATTCTTATCTAGGTAGCCGCCTTTATTAATAAGAATAATACTACGCTTACTAACTATATATCTATCTATAGAGATAGTAAAAAAGACGCTATTAAATTACTAAGTAAGGAGCTTAAAGACTATAGTAGATATTAAGATACAAAGAATCCTATAGTAATAATATAGTATATCTTATTTAAGTAGATCTAAAAGCAGAACCTGTTAGCTATAGACTATCTATCTTTTATAGTATATATAACTAGTAAGAATATTTCTAGATTATTACTATTGCCTAGTAGTAGTAATAGATTAGCGATAGTAAAGATAGTTAGTACGTTAGATGTATATACGTTTATTAATAAACGCTAATAGCATCTAGAAGAAAGAGGCACGTAGTACTAAGAAAGAATATTTAATATTTATTAATTACTCCGTCTATTATTATAACTAGTTAAGAGAGCACTAGTAGTAGGCTGCTTAGATAAATAAGATACTAACGCGGCTAGTTAAGACAATTTTGTATAGCAGCTATAATAGAAGAGAGATATAAATAGCGTATCTATCTTATGCTATATATGTTGTGGAGTTGCCTAAAGTACACGAGGTAGAAAATTAATTAGATGTTGCTGCTAGACCGGCTAGGGCACTATAAGCAGAGACTAGAACGATATAATTATATAGAAGCGGCTTTTAAAAGAGTCCTTGCATAATGAGAGAGGTTATTAGGAAAGAAGTATTTATATACGCTAACGAGCATAAATAATATAACACAGGCACTAAGCGACTAGGGAAAGTACGAGGAGGTAGAGAAAATTTGTTAAGAGACGCTGGCACTGCGCGAGAAGGTGCTAGAAAAGAAGCATCTATATATACTAAGAAGTATATGTAATGTAGTACTAGTACTAAGCGGCTAGAGCAAGTACAAAGAGGCAAAGAAGATACATTTAGAGAGGCTAGCACTGTGCAAGAAGGTGTAATGGATATTTATAGACAATTATATTGTATAGTAGAATATATTTATAATTAAGCTAAAGTAATATTAGCTCTATATTAGATAAGTAAGCAACGCAAGCAGTATTCTGCTTATAAATTACCTCTAGTTGCGCGATTAAGGTATAGGCATAAGTATAGGCACATAACTTAGTCTAGAGGTCCCTTTAATTCGCCGCTGCTAGCAGGGAGAACGGCCGACCCGTACTAGCTACAGCCTTATTAGATCTAGCTGTAATAGAGAAGTACCTGCTTATACTGTAGTAATTTACGTAACTATGCTTATTACACGTAACTAGACACGTAAGGTGGAATGTTAAGATTTTTGCTTATAATTAGCGCATTGCCTATTTAGCTACAGGTTTACAAGCTATAAGATTAGCTTAGCCTTCTAATAATTTTTTTATTACGTATTAGACTTAGACGGCGTTTAGCGCTAGCTAGAATCGTTATCTTTTTTTAATTTAAAAGTACTAATCGGCGTTGCTACGCAGCATAAAACAGCCTTAGACGGCAGCCATAGGGCTAATATAATATTATTAACGTGCTAGTAAAGTCTCTTTGCATAATACTACTAGCCTATAGCTACTACGATGAACGGGAGGCTAATAGTAGAGCTGAATTTAGTTGTTCAACGTTCTAAGAGACTGAAAATAGCTAAATTATATAACCTTTCTAGACATAAGCAAATTTAGATGTTTGTTAGAAGCGCAGATTGCTGTTAATACAAAGTACCGTCGAATTAGCTCGCTACAGACGGTGGCTCGCGACACAGGGACGAACGTTAATAGCGTGATGCAGGAATAAAAGCACAAACTGTGCCACTGATCTTCGCAAATAACAGTGAGAAATCAAGGCAACGGGGACATATAAAATGTGACTTGATGTCCAGAACATTTACAACCCCATCGAACACTACTTTTGCAGTCCACATTGGCCACTTTAGCAATAATAAAGCAAAAGCTGAATACGATACCCAAACCCGCTATCTACGTCCCGATCGAACGCAAATCATCCGACAAAGACACTGTGCCACTGGCTTACCACTTCACAGCCGCTCATTCGATTAATAGGTATCACTGGCGTTTGAGTCCCTTCTGAAAACAATTCTCTCCGCCGTAAGTACCTATGGTATCTTGTGTGAGCTTTAAGAGTCTCTAAACACCATTTAACAACGCCAAACTAACTACCCAAATATCGTAGACATCCAGCCAACACTCCAACAGTTAAGAGGAAGTTTACATACAGAACGTGTCGGTTTTCACCTTGAAGAAGGACCTGTCCCGGTGGGGAGGAGTCTGGCGAGGAGGAGTCTGACGAATGGAACCCGAACAGCACAAAGACCTGGTGTTACCACATTGGGGCAATGCCGGATGATACGACACTCATCAAGGGTTGGGGCCCTACATGTGCAGGTATGGAAGAGCTAATGGCCCTTGTAGTCGATACTAAGTTGAATAGAAAAGAAGAAGATGCGGAGAGGGGAGGGGGTTTGGTAGAGGTGGTGGGTGGGAGCGAGACGCATGGTGTGTGGATTCGGGAACGGGGTGGGGGTGCAATGTGGTGGGATGTTGTGGCTGTGATGCTTCCTCGTTGAGTCTGGGAGACTTGCTTAAGTGATTGCCCCTGTATAGGAGGCGACTGTTTTTGGCATTTGTTTTTTATTATTCAGTAATCGGCTTTCCTAGGTGGTTTTCGGAGAGTGGAAGAGCTTTTATAGTACCCACACTGTATTCTAGCAACCGAAACTGCCGCTTGAGTAGATAAAACCGCGGTCTTAACTGCTTATGTATTCCAAGACATTCTACGTTGATATGCGTACTTAAAGCAAATTCGTTAGTACACTTTACTTGTGAATTGTTTCGAAACTTGACTTAGTGAAGTGAAATTTATCCTGAGACGATGCAGTAAATAACAGCGGTGATTTAAATGACTGCAGCTTGTTTTAAAATGATACCTTTCGGATAATCTCCATTGTTCTAAAGAACTGATCGTATTGGGGGATCGTATTCACAAGGTTTCGTAACAAACAAAGGCTTAAGATGCGCAAGCAAAATTTCTCATACCTCGCTCTAGATTAGCTGAGCGCGTGTGGTTTATGTGGAGATAGGCAAGCAATTGTCATTCAGTCATGTTTGCTCGTGTCACATGTCAATAGCCCCGCCCATATAAACTACTACAATGTGCCCTACGTCTAACGTTTCTCTCGCACTACCCAGCCATGGAATCTTCTAATGTTGCAGTCGGCTTGAACGCCGAGGAAGTGAACGCCATACCCAAATACGTCCAACTACTCGTCGGACGACAGCGAGATACAGCAATACCACCACAAATGCCCGGCGCGACTGTTAGAAATGAATCCTACGAAGATCAGTATGAATTAGCGTACGTAGTTCCCTTCCCTTCCATATGTATAGCATCTTCCCGAAATTCTCATGCATTCACTAAACGTCCCCAAAAGGGACCATCCCGATGCCAACTTCACACCTCCCAAACCCACCGTACGTTTCCCCGTTTGGCTCTCCCCCGAGATTTGGAAGGTTCCGCCTCTATCTTCAGTCACGCGTTCGATGGCTACGGCATAGCAGCAGAAATAGAGAGAAATTTGGAGAGAATAGGGGCGAGGAAAACGACGCTGAAATTTTGGACCGAAACTCTTGGCGTGGGGTCGATGGACGGACTTATTTACAGTTATGCGTTGAGAGTACTTGAGGAGGTTGAGGATGGGAGTTGGGCGCCTTTTCGTTGGATCTGGTATAGCTGTTTGAGGGTGACTATTCCTAAACGTAAGGAACGCAAGTAGCCGGGATTTATTGGCAGGAAGGGGTCCATGGATGTATCGCCGGACATAGATACATTTATCTAGCATTTTCCTCTAGCACGAAGCTTCGAAAAACGGAAGTGAGAGATAACTTCTAAGTAGTCATCGACAGTATGATGAGAAAAAGAAAATAGTAATTATATTACCAGTACCAAACAGAAAATCTGACTTCATGAGCAATAGCAGTCCCCGTATCCTCCACCGAATCATACAATTGCACTCTTTGTCCTTCTCCTATTCCAAGATTCTCCCCAGTATCCTGCGCCCGGCCTTACTTAACTCCGTCGTCGCATCTATTCTTTCAAACTCGTGAATCTATTCTACCAAACCAGCTAACTCAAGGAGCCGCGTGAGGATACAAAAGATGAAGAAAACTGTGAAGGCTATAACGAAGAAAGGGCGATTACCATGGGGTTTGAATCGCCGGCGGAGCTCGTCTTCTCGGTCGTCGTTATTGTTGTATATGTTGTTGCCGTTGCGGATGGGAACTGCGACTGGTGTTGGTGGTACTGGGACTGGACCGGGAGCGTGCCTATTCAGTGGCGTATCACCATTTCCCTCAAGGACTTAAAACTCGAGGACCGTCTTCCCTTAAAATATTTGGAAATAAGCGCTTACCCGCAGTACACATGCAATGAATATGCGCCTCGGGCATTCGCGATTTCCACCCTCATTGCCAACTACCGCTTCGGCGACTGGGTCTTCAGGAGAAAATGCGACGTTGAGACGGACATTCCCCTCGGCGTCCCTAAATCCCCAAGAGCGACATTTAATTCCTCCATGATATTGCCGTCCATGTTATTGCGGAAGTGGTGCCCTGGGATGGGTAAATCTTCGTGCATCAGGGTTATGTGGACCGGGTCCATCGAGAATAGTGTCGTGGAGGGAGTCTGATTTTGCTTTGCGCGGGACCAGAATGTGGTGGATGGTAGAAGGCGTGGTATTGAGAAGTATTAGCGACAGCGTGGATGCGCGTTTCTTTATGCTGTGAGAATTGAAAATCCAGTTCTCTTCTGTAATGCTGTGCGGCACTACAGACAAGACCATTCGTTCTGTTACTTAGTCGGTAGTATATAATATCGTACCGCCTCCGGCACTGGATAAACATGGTTCAGAAGAGAAGATGTCACTTCCTAATCTATGGGCGGCTCGACAAAGATATCAATTTCACAAAGCCTTACTAGTAGGTCCCAAGGGTTGTAATATGCATGTTTAGAGTTTTTTTAGCCCTACATGTTATAATCTAAGCGATTTGTTAGTCATGCGATATCTGTCGAGGTCGCTCTTTCCCGTCCGCTTTCTACTCAACATCACATCCCCGGAACCGCACACAAGAAAGCCTATCTGACCCGTCTTTCCCTCAATTGCGCCCTTAACGCCAGGTTCTTTCCCGATCGACCCCCCAACGATACATCACGCGCTTCTGCGGTGGCCGCCCGGGGTTTCCCCAGTCAACCGCGTTGCTTCCCTTCGCCAACTCCCTCGGTCTCCAAACGCACTCCCACTAGCGCGTGCACGGTCCTCCTCATCCCTCACCTCAGGACTATGTAAGGCCTGCTGGTTCCGCCTTGGATTGTTTTCCTCGCCCTCTTCTGCTCTCGTTCGATTCTACCTCGCCGATCGACTGCCTTACTGGTCTGCTTGGACTGAGCAAGCTACTTCATCAGGGACTAGGACCTTGCACTTCCTATTTCTCGTAACCACTCTAGTGGCTTCGGTGCTTGGGGCTGCTGTCTTACCCCGAGATAACGTCCTGGTTGCTGCGTCAGAGGAGCGTGGTCTGTCCGCCGTCGGTGTCTCTCACGACACCGTTCAGCCACGTGAGTCACTGGCCTGCCCGAACCGAAATAATTGTGATGCTAAGGTAAGCTGTCGACATTAGTGCTTGAGAAACAAAGGTTTGGCTAAAACAGTGCGCAGGTCCGAGTCTTCGCGGAAGACAATTACTACGGAAAATGGTTCTATTGGGACGAGGTCAATAAGCCGTTCGATCAAGCTGGCTGCCACAGCTTCCGGGAGTACGGGTGAGTAATTGTCGGCAGGCTGCGGTCCAGGCTGACAGTAATTATTACTTCTTAGAAACCACTGGCCGAAATCTCTCAAACTGAAAAAAGATTGGGATAGCAAGGCTGGGGCTGCACGTATTACACGTGAGTATTTCAAAGTGCAGTTAATTAGCTGAACGGGGTATTTACACGGGTTTAGAAACGACAACTGCGACGAGAACAGTCCCCATTGGTTCACATACGAGTCGATGTATCATTTTACCAATCAGGCCTCCTCCTTCCCTCAGACGGTGAATGTGAACAGCATCAAGTGCTTCACGAGGTGAGAGGCCAACACGGGAGAGCACTTGCTTGAGCAGAGGGTAGGGATCTTTTATCAGAATTCATGTAGGCACGCTTCGAGAGAATTCAACCTAGATATCGATAAGCTCCGGCTCAGCGATGTATAGACCATCCAAATATGATCGGCTGTTGAATTTTCTTCTCCATCCTGGCTCCACAGTGACATACAGCACGAATTCCCCACCCATCCCCCCAACCGGCGCTCCAACAAGCAAACCCACTACTCCACACCCTTTACCAACTTCGCGCTGACCAACTCAGTAGGTTTTCTCAACATCCATCGTAAGCTAATCCCTCGCACGCAGTGTTCTCAATGGGTAGATCCTTGAACCCATGGGTCATAGGGCCCCCCATGGGTCCTCAATACTGGTGGGGCTTTACCCAAATAGGCAATATAGAAAGCTTATTTCAAGCGCAATATCAAGGGCTCGGAGGGCTCCTTCCTAATCGGGTACTCGGTGATAGTTCGGGCTTGGTGTTAAGCTTAGTGTTTGAACTTAAAATAAGCAGCTCATCACTAAGTCGTCAGTAGGTCACAAATCAGTAAAGGAGTGCTTAATGGGGTCAAATTTAATTGAAAACACCTGATCATCCTGAGTATCTTCATCCTCCGCATCATCTAGGTGCTCGAACCTCTCCCCCCTTAAGCCAATACAAATAAGACCCGCCCGATCCCATAATGAAAGACACTCGTGAGCTTCAATTACGTCGTCTTGCAATCAATTTCGACGCTTTGTAATATAGACACCTGCCGAGCTGAAGTGTAATTTCCCGTTAAAAGCGCCGGCAGTATTAACTCTCTGCGAGTTATTGTTCGTACGCTAGAGCTCTGTAGGGCAGTGCACCTGCTCCGACGACAGCTCCGTGAAAATTAAATCGTCGTTGTCGATAATCTGTGTAGCCAGCTGGGTGGCGGCCTGCCTGGAAAACAACCCCTAAGTGCTCTGTAGACGCTTTTGGGAGGACTCCTGCGAGAGATCAAGGGCCCTCTTTAACCCCCCTTGCGCGAATTGTGTAGGGGTGGCATCAGGGGTGCAGGGTTCGGGGGGGCACCCGTCAGTGATCCCGTCGAGGGCCAAACGTTGACTTCAGCGATTGCGCGAAAATTTAAAGGTTAAAATTAATAAACAAGAGCTCGGGGGACTTGAAAGGAGCGAGCGGGCGAACATTACAGAAAAATATATCCTTCTGTAAGGTTAGTTGTGTGATATTAATTAAATATAGTAGCATGCTAGGCTCCATCACTGCCTTCCCAAGCCTTCACCACCCCCCCTCTCCTTACCCTTTTAGGCTACTATGTTGCCTAATACAGTAAGGCGTCTCGAACCTATGGGTTCCCCTGAACCCCATGGGTCAAGGACCCATCAGGCAGGTCGTACAAAAAACCTACCCATTAAGAACACTGCTCGCATGCATTACATTCTCCCTATTCGCACAAACCAGCTACTATTTCAGGACATCGCGCGCCGCAAGTTTAACTATAAACGACCCTGCACTAGCACCCAAGTCGCCTTTCTTCTCCACAACGGTAGACTTAGTTCTATTCTGTACGCCTATTTACCTATCTTGTATTACACCTCAAACGTGACCTAAAGCCGTATCAATAGAGCTGTAAGACGAGTAAAAAAAATAGAGTATTATAGTTCTTATTGTAGAGAAGGCCGAATATTTGTTACATACTCCTGGAATTTTCTGAAAAATTGCATTACTCTCTACCAAACACGAACAACTCAAATATCCTCAACCATGGTCAGTTACAGCTCACCCTTGACTGTCTCCATCGTCAACATTCAACACCTGCTCCAACTGAGCGGGATCCCATTCCGAGCTCCGCCACAGTTGGCTCTGGACATAGACTTTCCACACATAACAAATACTCCACAGACCGTCCTCTTCGTTTTGCCTTCTGACCGCCACACTATAGCACCCAGTATGCATATTGACCCCAATAGCCTTATAGTTTAGAAATCCCGGATACTTGTGCCTCTTGTATGACAAAGCCTCTTCTAGTGCTGCCACGTTTGCACAATCAACATTCGTAAGCCAACGTCTCACCTTGCATCTGATTCTCCGATCCGATAGGTGATGGCGCGGGAAACCTTTCGTTTGGAGAGCACAAAGATAGGGTTTTCAAAGGTCTGAAAGACATATGCTTCCGGACCCACGTCGCCAGTAAGGTACAAAACACTCTCATGCGGAGGAACTTGCATCATTGTGATGGCTTCGTAACTTCGTTGCAAATCGCGACGTGTTGGCGGGTGGCTGGTCATGATCCACTCATGCGCCGGTACATCATAGCCGTTATCTTGCAAATACTCTCCACGGACTTGACGAGCTTCTTTTAGATGCGATGTGAAGTTGACCAAGCCCTCGCTAGCAACTGTCATATTCTCGTAGGTATCGACTATGGAGCAGATAGGCGTAGTATATTGATATTCGTTGTTGGCATTGTGGCCTGCTGCTGCGACAAGCAGATAGGTTGGAAAAGAATAATCACGCATCGGCTGTTCAGCATTCCGAAGGGAAGTCTGGCCTTAAAGATTGTCCAGTATGAAGTCATTTTCAGTATGTCCTGCCATGGTCGACTCTTGGTGTAAAGCGAAGGTTGCTCAGTGCGAATTCTCTCCGTTTTTAGAGAGCCCTGAGCTTGCTATCAAAATTCTGAGGAGGACATGGTCTACTGGCTCGAGATATCAAAAAGAGCAAACCTTTGCGGATAAATATCACCCGAGACAAATCAGGTGCTTGATCCGCAGATTGTCAAGCTCGAACAGTACAAACCAGCAGAACTCACATGCAACAGAGATAATTCACAAACACAAATTGGAACGGCAGCAAGCTGAAAAATTGATTTCAAGTATATAAGCCTGCTCAATCGCACTCACAGAGGATACAACTGAAGGCTCACACTCACAATGTCCATGGAAATTGACGACAACAACCTTGGCACCTCCAACCCCAAAACTATCTACGCCCTAACGCAGACGTCCATCCCAACATCCAATAGAACAAGTCCCCCACAAAAGCCATCAGATCGTTTCGTCGGTACCTACACCGATCTCAATATAGACTGGCAGAGCAAGATCATGTATCAGAAGTACCTAGAGAAAGGCCGGAAAATTGAGGGCCAGCTGCAAGTGCTGCCACCACTGAGCCCTCCCAATGTAGTAGCGAGCCAGATCCAAGACGAGAACGGCAGATCAGAGCAGCTCCACGAATGGGTACATGTGCTTCTAGTGGAGATCCATAAGGACCCAGCGAAAGAAGAGATGCCCGAATTATGCTACTTCGTCGTCAAGGTAGCGGGTCCTCCTGTTCCGTCGGAGGGGGAAATGCAGCTCGAAATAGCTCATGTGTTCAGAAAACGGGATGCATAATCTACCCTTGAATTCGTTACTTTGGAGGCACTAGATTTTGCGATGAGAATAGCGCCAGATGGGATTGAAGCGAGTCAGGGTCAATTAAAATGGCTAGTCCTTAGGCGGACGAACGGATTGATAGAGTTTTTGCAGTATCAAACCGAGACTCAATCTTGGGAGTGGACTAAAGTTGTGAAGATAGATATTTCTGATCGGGTATGGGGGATGGACGAGAGGCGAGAGAGCGAAAATGCGGCGGCGGTGGAACAGAGACTTTGCGAAAGGGCAACGCAGTGAGCGGACGGAAGAGAGTTCGAGGCTAAAGCCAAGTAGTATAGATACAGAAGTGAATGTTATGCTACTTGTGTTATTTTCGCAATTCGTGCCCATTAAAGTATTCTCTAATTTCGTGAGTTATTATTTCGCTGTTGATAACCGTGGCGGACGAGCTTTTCAAAGACACTGCGACTGTCTAGACTGCCCAGGCTTTCTTTACTGAGCAACCTGATTAATTACGCATAACTGTTCGGCTAGTTCCCTCATATACGGAAACCCCCATTCTGCAGTCTTTGAAACGTCCCCAACCAGTCGTACTTGCGACTAACCGTCTGCAAGAAGTCGACATTTTGCTGGCCATAGCTTCCAAGCACATCTTGATCATGTGCAGCAATATTCGCGAAGATATACTCATCATAAAGTCCCTTTGCCTGTGCCGCTGACTTGATAGCGTCTGCGAGACTAAGCAAAGCGCTGTGGACCTTGTCACTCGCTGCCGGATCCGTCCATTGCGCAATCGGGTTCCACCAGGTCTGCGCCTTTTGAGAGGTGCCCAAAACATTACCGCCGTTCTTCTCAGCAATTTGAGCTGATGCTGCACCAAAAGTCTGTATGGGCAGAAGGAAGGCGGTTGTGGGGCCGCCGGCTGCGTTCGCCGTGGCGAGGTATTGCTTGTATATCTCCATGTACAAGTCGGTATCCAGGTACGTTGTCACGCCGACGGTGTCGCGTATCCCTTCGGGCTGTGGCGGACTTTGAAGCTTGATAAACTCCACAGTGGTGCCATTGGTTGGGGCTTTCGTCTCAGAAATCGCAGCTAAGGATCGGAATGGCGCGAAGACTTCAGGGTCGTTGATGTATTCGCCGTAGACGAAGGTGACGGAAAAGGCAGTTGGCGAGCATGTTATCGCAATTCCAGCTTTAGGATCTGCTTCCATTCTCTTCTGCACTTCTACTAGCGCATCAAAGACTGCACGAGGATTTGAAGCACCATATACCGCTATGCGATACCATATATTACGCGGCATGCTTGTCTTGAGCTCTACTTTTGTGACGATACCTGGATAATACATCAGCAATGGTTTCGGTAGTATAAAGCGTGAGATTCATCATACCGAAATTATTTCCACCGCCTTTCAAGGCACGGAACAGATCCGAGTTCTCAGTTCTGCTTGCCTTCACGACCCGAGCGGACGAAAGGACGACCTGATCACTATGGTCAGATAAAAAATACCATGGCTATGCTCAAGCCTTGGTGATCCATACCTCTGTGCTCACAATGTTGTCCGCTGCCAACCCGGTGAGCGAGTTGATGATTGGGTGTCCGCCTCCAAGAAGGAGTCCCGATACACCAACATAGTTATTGCGACCAGAAACCACAGCAACTTGATACTGATCGAGATAACTCTGTACAGCACCAAACCGAAGGCCGGCTCCGACAGTTGCTCTTGATTTGTCCGCGCTGAGCTGCAACGTTGTGAAACCCTGCATGTCGATGGTAACCCCTTCCTCCCCTACTCCGGCAAATCCTGGGTTCGGGTTATGGCCGCCAGAGCGGACTGCAAATTTCGATTGTGTGAAAGTAATTATTTGGAGGGCAACAGCTACTTGGACCGGGTGTACCGGTGTGAGAAAGCAGGCTGCTGGCAAATCGCAGTTGTTTGACCTTGCACTAGGCTTAGCAGGCGAACAGACTGAAAAAGAAAATTCATCTACAGTTACTAACCAGTTTTTCAATCGTAGCACATCGTAGGCTGTCTGATCTGTAGGGTCGGTGTACCAATGCTGCAGGGTAACCTTCAGCAGGCTACATGCAAGCTTTGCTCGAGAAGTGGGTTGTAGAAGGCTTCGCTCTGTGAGGGTATTGTCGAGAACAATGCTGGTATTATCAAGAACATTGGTAGCACTCTCGATGGCCGCGTAAAGCTCGCTGACCAACGGATCCGTCGAGGGAAACTCATCCAAAGTCTGCAACAGCTGCTCAGAGAGAGAAATATTCTGGGCCAGTGTAAATTCAGCGGACAAAACGGCTGCAGCGAGCAGCGAAACAGCAAGTCTCATGGTCCCGAACAAGAACGAGGTTGTGGATGACTTGAGACACGCGGGAATTCGTGGGTGAGCACCGTATATGAGCCGGTCGCGCTACTTTGCTGCATAACGCTTGCCGAATACCAAGGAATTGGGTCTTTAGCGTCTGTTGTACTCTGCTCTATTCGTTATAGGTCGATTCCCGTGCCATACTTTCAGTTAAAAAAAAGCTGTTTTAAATTGCGCATCGCGTATTCGCTTAATTCCGGTTCGCTTAGGATAACTTTCCATTGCTGACATTTGCTTCTTTCGGTATTGCTGTTGGCCTTCCTAATGTATACAAGTAACCGGCCCGCCTGGACGGTACCCAACACAGTGCAAACATCGCACACGCAGCATCATCATACGAGGTGCCGCCGAGCCCCGACCTTAGGTTACCGGGGCTAATCCGATATAAGTCTTGTGTCAAGGATATTCAATAGTCCATCTTTAGCGAACAGAACTTCAATTTTATCCACCAAAGCGAAAGTCGCTCGAACAGCGCTTTGCCCGTTCCAACTCCCCAAGTGCGACATGGTTGAAACGCCCATGCCGCAGCGGTATCCGGCAGACGATGCAACTCTGACGGTGGTAGCCGTCTCCCGCTCGCAACCTGTCACACAAACGATCCACTCACAACCAACCCACACAGCCATTGTCCGATCGCCTTCGTCCACACCGCTGGCTCTCAGTGTGGACAACGGCATAGAAGGCCACCAGTCGGCTATACACGATGCACAGGTGCATGCATTTTTCGCACAACACTACGACTACTGGACCTCACGTCTAAGCATTGATCGAGCCACTTGGAATTGGGCCTTCTGGGGAGAGAATCTCACGATTCAGGGCCCCGATAATCTGAGCGAAAACACAGTGTACCTAAACGATCGCTGGGTCTTTTCTCATGAAGGCAGAGAAGGGGTGGTCTTGGAAGTTTGCGGTGGGCGCAATCCATGCTCACGACTCGCATGGCGATGCGGCCAGCCACATAGTTGGTTAGCAGAGGTCGCCAAATCTGGGTTTTGCGGCATATACTTAAGAGTCGTACGTGGAGGGAGCATTGGACCTGGTGATACCGCGAGGATCGTTCCAACCAGCGACGAAGTTGCAGTTCCAGCCGCAAGCATCGCTCAATGTGCGTACTCGTCACTTGAGGATCCTGTCACACGCATCATGGCCGAGCGAATCCTACACGTGCCCGGCCTCCAGAATATGAACAAGCTGGTGATATCGCGCAAACTGTCTATGCTGCAAGAAAGGGAATCCGCGAAACATGGCCGATGGAAGGGATGGCGGGCACTCGAGATTGTCAAGTCCGTTGACGAATCTTCATCTGTCAAATCCTTCTATCTCGCGGCCCCGGACAATGAACCGTTGGCATCCTATCTTCCAGGACAATTCCTTACAATCAAACTGCCTTCAGACCAGATACGCTGCTGGTCTATTTCGTCATGGTCGCCTTCCTCGACCACCTCGTCTCCGCCCTTCTATCGTATCACAGTAAAGAAGAGGCTCTCAGCCTCGCGATATTTACACTCTGAATACTCGGTCGGTGACCGTCTGTTAGTGCGTTCGCCTTCTGGGTCGTTTGTTCCGGACTGGAGCCGAGAATTTCCTCCCCGACAAATATATATCAGCGCTGGTATTGGAATGACGCCAATACTGAGCATGCTCCAGGCTCATTTCTCCCACACTACTCTGAAAAGAACGCCGGCAGTTCTCATACATGTGGCGCGGAACAGTAAAGAAGATATTTTGATGTTTGGGGTCGATCTTCCGTTCACCCCTTTCCTCGAAGTCATTAAATTCTACACTTCACCCATTACCGGTGTGGATGTTCGAGGACAAGACTTCGACTACGAGGGGCGGCCTTCAGCGGTTTTCTTCACTACACTATTGGCCCCTTCTTACAAGATCGATCCGCTGCAAATCACCCCCATCGAACTGCCAGGGAACAGTTCCGGTGCTTACATCTGTGGGCCTCCCGCCTTTGTGGATACTATTCGCGTTTACCTTGAAGAAGCGAAGCTTCCATCTCGGGCGATTCGAACCGAAACCTTTTCTAATGATCCTTCGTTAAGGGTATCCCCAATCAAAGAAGATGTAAATGACGATGTACCGGAAGAGTGCTTGGTCAGGTTTCATGGCAAGGCGAAAGAAGTGAAATGGAAGAAGAGAGAAGCACTGTCGATTCTACAACTTGCGGAACGTGAAGGACTTCAGCCTGAGTTTGGATGTCGTATGGGTCACTGTGGTGCATGCGAGATGAAGGTTTTGAAAGGAGCTGCACGTATCCCTGGGAATGTGGAGGGACAAGAGCATGATTCGAGCGAGGAGGCCACGACTGTGATCAGGACATGCTGCGCTGTGCCGACATGTGCGACTTTGGAATTAGATTTCTAGAAGAACCATGCAGATAATCCGCCTTGCTAAACAGATGTTTACCATCTGATTCAACAAGTTCACTCATCAATGTGAGACGGGATTGGGTGCGGTGAAATGCACCAAGTTAGTTGTGCAGCAGGTATTGCAAAGGATGTGCCGGCCCAATGAAATTTTCTTCGAGAACTTTGATAAAGCGACGAGCATCTCGTCTTCCCAAGTTTGGAGGGTGGCCCGCAAGCGGTCGCTTAGCGCGCCACAGAATCAAGCCTCGCAACCAAGCCGCAAAAGAATACGAGCCCAAAATTATGGCTGACGTAGCCTAGGGCCTAGACCCGATCGTTCCATCCATTCAATTGAGACTTGAGTTCGGAAGTCATCGAACCACGGAGCCACGTTGCCACGTTGCCACGTTGCGAACGAAAGGGGGTAACATCTCCACTCATAATGCATCTACAAAATGCCTCTTGAGTTGTACCATGCAGCGAAGTGAGCTCGGCCCCCGAAGGTGCATAAGCGACGAAAACCCAAATTACTTGAGACTACACTTGTACAGCAACGTCTAGCGCTGAGCCTGTGCTGATTGCCAAGATAAACGCGATAAATGCCCTCAGCTTTCGTATGATACGTTTCCCCAAAGTGACGATGTCTCAGCTAATTGGTGCAATTGTAAGCATCTTTCTTCTGTTGGTAAACAGCACTTACTTCTTCGGTCGTGCCCAACATATGCCCCAAAGCTAGGGCAAATTCCAATCGCATTCCCTCCGACACGTACGACAAAATAAGATAAGATGAGGCGAAGATGGACCAATGAAACGGAAATTTCAACATAACAGTGTGAGTACCTACAGCAACGGCTGGGTATCTTCTCTTTCCTGTTTCGGTGCTTGTAACAAAGCCACAAACAGTGGAAGAATGCGAATACACCTTCGGACTTCGGAGTTTTAACAATGCATGATGTATCAATATCCTTGCATCACAACAGCCTGCATAGGTGTCAGCCGCTCAGGAGCTCAGTAATGTGCTATGTGAGCGCCGTGTCCGTGTGACGAATGCGTCGAGCGTTATACTGTCAGCGCAGAACGATAGTTCTGGAACTCCACCGATACCTAGCAACATGAGTGCTCGCAGAAAACGTCAGGCTTGTGATAATTGCCATCTCTCGAAGGTAAATATTTTGAAGTTACTCATCGTTGGCACCAAAATTGATGGTCTAACTCATGTATAGGTTCGCTGCACCGGAGAGGTCACCGGCTGCCAAAGATGCCAACGTGGCAACAAGTTCTGCCAGTATAGCGAATCAAATATGGGTCGAACCTTAGATGGAGGGCAAAGAAGACGCAAGTCAACGACCAAATCGTCCAATTCAACCACAAGTCATGGAGACGCTGAGGAGTATGACTGGACGTCATCCGGCTCGATGAGCACAAGTACCGACTCGACTGAGCTGTACTCCATGGCGATGGCAAATTCTGAGCTTGATCAACTTTTGAATGAGCCTGTAACCCCGTGGAGCGCACCTAGGAGCCAACAGCGACTCGATTCCGGCTTCCTTGATTCCAGCGGAGAGTCACTGGTCCCGGGTCTAGCTTCACTCATTGGGGAGCTCGATAGCACGGATTTTGGTGATATCCATGGCAGCCCTCTGGATATCGAATCCCCACCGGATATGGCTTTTCCTCAGCTCGTGTGTCCTAAGTCCCCCCGATCCTCGAGTCATCAGCATCGACAACCGCGACCTTCAACGGATCCTGCCGGGCCAACGCCAAGTTATTCTTCATCCATAAACAGACTCTCTATGGAAGACTCGATACCTGGAGCGCCGGGCGTTAGTTCGTGGGCTACTCTACTCGAGGATCTTTCCCGCACCTCATCCTCATCTCCCGTCGCGCTCGATGAGCTACTCCGAAGTAGCTCAAGGCTCCTCCCACGAGTGACTCAGACGCTTCGCTCGCTGCATCCAGATGCATCTTGCATGGCGACTCTGATCCTTATTCTGCTTTGTCTCACACAAGCAACCGCTCTCTTCGAACAATGCATCCCATCCACCGTCCGTCGATCGGGGGATCTTTCCGTTCACCTTGGGACCTTTGAACTCGACCGCGACGTGCAACACGCACTCCAAAGGCACATTGTCGGCAAGGAGCTCTCGCGCATTCTTCAGGCGTCCGCACTGATCAAACAAGCGTTGCAACAGCCGGGCTTGGCCAGTGTTCCGAAGCGCACCCACAGCCTTCTCATCAACGATTTGCAAACGCGGGTGAGAGCATTGGCGTACCTAGTTAGGGAGAAATGGAACACGGCATAGCAGCCCGTGTGCTGATAATCATACGTCTTCTACAGACCATATCCTTGCATATTGCGTTACTCCTGTACAGTAGCGCCCACGTGGATGTTTCTTGCATGAGATTCTAGCCCCTTCCAATTTATGTCTCCGCGAATCAGTCATTGGATTGTTGTCAGCTATGGCTAGTTGCCTCGGTTGTTGACGGTTATTGCCCTAATTCGTGCATGAATACGGAGCGGGCCGCTAATGTTTACGGCGTGGCGCACAAACACGGAGTCAAAAGTTGCACCTTCCCACTGAGGAATGGCAAACAATTTATCAATTGTTGGTCTCGATACCGTTTCAAAGTTCATCTACGTGGTAACTTCTAGCTCCTGTACCCACTTTTCCGCCTCCTCAGCAAGGTCCGGCTCATACAGCCACCGCAGCTCCCCACCACCTCCCTGCGTAAGCGACTGATCGTTCCAAAAGACCCCAGGCGGCAACTTTGCCCGCTCAGCTTCGGGCAGGCGCTTTACAGTCATCTGCTTAGTAAGCTCGAGAACTTTATCGATCCTAGCTTGACGATATGACTGCCATCGCGCAGCAGCCTTGTCCAGCGGCACCTTCTCAGACAACCTGGAGAGAATCGTAGCCAAGCTTCGCACATCTTCAAACGCCTGATTAGCGCCCTGGGCAACGGTCGGGGGTATGGCGTGTGCTGCATCCCCGACCAAAATGATTCTCTTGGTATCGGATAACCAGGAGGCTAGCGGCGGGATGCCATAAAAGGCCCAGAAATTCATGCCGTCGACGGATATGGCCTCTAGAGCCGACTGTACCACATCCGGCCAATCGTCCTTGTTCTCCTGGAGCATGTCGTATAATTTGGCTTTGTCTTTCCGCAATGCGTCCCATCCCGCTTGGTCCAATTCCGCAAATCGTCTCTGCGACCCCACGAAAAGGTGAGATCCGTCGGACCCCTGTGGCACAAGCAAAAATGCGCCTGGCTTGGCCATGACGGTTACCGGTAGATGATAGTCCTCCGGGATGCGAAGCTGTTCTTTCTCCACAATACAGTTGATGCCCAAGAAGCCTGCGTACATAGGTTTTACCTGGGGGAGAAAGCTCTTGCGTACGGTGGAGTGGATACCATCGGCTCCAATGACAAGAGGAGCAGATGCTGTCTGGCCGTTTTCGAACGCGAATTCAACCTCATCGGGCCGGTCGACAACACTGGCCAACTTGTAGTTGTAGTGGACTGGCACGTTGCGCTCTCGCAGCATGGCCCTCAGCTCATCGAGGAGCTCCTTGCGCATAATGCGGACGGCTGGGTAATCGTACAATTTCTCAGAGCCAAAATAGTATTCATCAGTGGTGTTGCCATCGGCATCCTTGAACGCGAGTATATCCAGATTGTACCCTCGCTCGCGTACCCGCTGGTAGACACCGACGCTGTCGAGGACCCGAAGGGCATTGGGGGATAGCAGGACGCCTCCCCCTTGATCATAGTCCTCTGAGCGTCCCTCGTAGACATTTGAGGGGATATTCAGACCCTGCAAGGCGAGAGCGAGTGTGAAACCCTATAGTTGCTTTAGCACCGCTGCATCGTTCACCGATGCTGGTTCCGTACCGCGAGACCGCCGCCAATAATGGCGACATGAGTGGGCGGGGCTGTCAGCGTCATTATGGAGCGCTTCACAAGAGTTGAAAGTCGATCAAGACAGAGCAAAAGCAGGTGCGTGTGAATGATAAATACTTAAGTGAGGTTGGAGGCTGACTGTGCCGCACAAAGGCATCCTCACGCGCATGCGGCCGACAAGTTGTCGTATCGCCTAAAGCGGTTGGTGGCACGAGGTGGCAAAGTTGCAGTGTCTCGCCGTAGAAGTTCGGGTATCGGCTCGGCATGCGCGCCGATAGCCGAACCCCACCAGCCGTTCTTTTAGGGATGCCCAAGCAAATTGCGGATCGTGTGTAGAATCGGTGCCATATATTTTCGTTCACCGAAGTATTAACGTACATACTATTGGCCCATTGCTTCCCGTGGCCGGAAGCCAATCAGCTGCCCACGCTTCCACATGCCTTTAGAGCTCTAATCATCCCATAAATCTCGCGACACTTGTGCGATGTACCTTCGATTCCCAAGCCCGTGAATCATGAGCGGCCAAAGTCTACCGAGCCTCCCACAGCCACGGAGCCCACTGGGTCCGCCAGTCCCGCAAGGCCCATTCATCGATACGAGAGCGAAACCACTGCCTTCAAGAGCCATACTTTTAGTCGCCCCTGTGACCTCCTTTTACATTTTAGCACTCATTTGCATCGGTCTTCGAATATGGTCGAAGCGGCTGAAGAAAAACTCGCTCCGCTTTAGTGACTACGCTATCTTCGTTGCAGCCATCTTTGCTACAGGTTACCTCTCCATTTGCTGGATTGGTAAGAAATGACGCCCCAGTCTTCGACTTCGTTTGCTAACTCATGCAGCGGTCGAACGTGGTGGTGTGGGTTACCCGCTTCTTCAAATTCGTCCGTCGCAAAGGATAATAACACAACAGGTAAGAGTCACTTCACGTCCTCGTTGTCTGCTATATCATAATGCTTACCACGACTACAGTCCTTTGTCGCAGCATGGCTTATCCAAACCTGGGCGAATAGCTTCGTGCGACTCTCCATCCTTGACTTCTTTTCCGATGTCTTCCGAGTTTCGAAATTCCGTGTTGTTGTGCACGTATGCGAGGCCCTTGCCATCGCCTACCTGGTCGGATGCACTATCACCTTCTTCGCCATCTGCAGACCCATCAAGTACAATTGGGAACTTGGTCCTCCCGAGGCCTGCGGTGACAGAAACCTCAAGTTTCTGCTTAGCGCAATCTTTAACCTCACGCTCGACGTCTGCATCTTGGTCCTACCCATGCCAATGCTCTGGAGATTGCAAATGAGTATGCGGAAGAAGGCCGCCGTTACCGTCGTCTTTGGCCTGGGTATCTTGTAAGTAATATTCAACAACACGTCATAAGTCCCCGGCTAATGTTCTCTCAGTGTATGCTTTGCCACCGCCTGGCGTATTCACAGCGTCATCGAGTTCTCGAAGCCAGCATCGAAAATGAACTTTACCGTTACGGTCGTTGAGGATGCCCTGTGGTCTGGACTCGAGATTAACCTCGGCATCATCAATGCCTGCATGCCCATAATGCCCCCGGCACTACAGAAGATCTTCAAGGTCCCGTTCACGAAATTGCTATCTCTCACTACATGGCGCTCGTCATCAAAGCCCTCAAAGATGTCCTCTGGAGGACGTAGTGATACTACAGGAGGTTCAGGGCCCTTCAACCGCGACCCTTCATGGCGGCGACTCAACGAAAGCAATAAATCAAAATCCGGTATCCTGCAAGAGCACACGATCGATATCGAGGCAGAATCTATGGACTCAATTCCGATGGGTCCTATGGGCGCAGATGCTTGGGGAAGCGAAACTCCGAAACGTTGAGCTGGACGACGGGGTTAGCTGACGAGAAGGCGGAACGCTGTATTTGGCAATTGTGTACTTGGTATTCGTAGGAAGATTCAATATAAATGTGATTTTGGGTTGAGACGAGCAGGGAATTTCTTTTATTGTGTAAGTTTATCCGCGTGTCATAGGGTGGCAGGGAGGATAGCTGTGATGATCATCAAAACCCCGGAACCTGAGTGCTCCTTCAAATCTATCACCGTTATTTTTGCAAGGCTGAGCAGGCCGTTCTAGAGTACCACAGCTTCCAACAACAATTGTCTTCAGTTCATGGCATTGACAAGCAAATAACAGGATGCAGATTCCTTAAATCTTTTCATTCAACTAACTCCTCATGGAGAACTCCAAGATCATTCATCATCAACAACATACATCTGGATCTTTGACTTGTCCAGGAATGTCTTCTCGTCCGCGTCCAACCTCGCCTTATTCTCCGGCATCTCAGCAATCGAAGCCAGTCTCAAGAATTCGTTCTTGCTTTTGAACTCGAGATATCCAATGCCGTCAAAGTGGTATGCGTCGGTGCCGGCGAATTTCTCAGGGTAGCGATGTTCGTGTACGGTCGGATAGGCATCACCGGCAATCTCTTTTAGGAGTGCGAGGTGTTTGTTGTCCCAGTGATCCTTGAACTCTTCGAGGGAGATGCCGGGGGCTTTGACAGCAAGCATGTAAACTCGGTAGACCATCGTCGTGTTGCAAAATGATCGAGTTTCGGTTGTAAGGAGTCGTGTACAGATAGAATAGCTCAAAAGAAAACCAATAAACCATACGCTTTTGTTGATACAAAAAATGTTAGTTGGAATCCATATTCGTACTAGTAATGTTAGTGGTACAAGCAAGTATCCCTTGCCTGCCGTCTCCTGCAACCCAGTGCCTGCCGAATTCGAGCTAGTATCAACCTCGCCGACCTCGCCGACCTCACCGATGTTACCGAGCCAAGAATACCAACCTCACCGACCCGACGAAATCGATCTTGCGCATGTAACTGAGTCGCGTTAATCTCATCAGTAAAATCAACGTCGCTCCGCCAAGATTCTTCCGGGCACCGACCCACTGAATGATGGCTGCCGACGAGCCATGGCGTAGTTTCAATAACTCCGCTCCTATGCATGATGCAGCAATTATTGGCAGACATACCTCGCCGTAACGGTGCCACCTCACCGACTCAATCAACAAAGCCGACCGACGCTAACCGACCAGATTTCGTCGGAGAGCAATTACTTTCCCAGAAACGAAATGCGGCGCGGTCGTTCTAGATGCCTCGTCGCGGGAACATTACCTTCTGTTCCGAGAGCGCCTGCGGTGGGATGTGCAGCGTTCTGCGAGCGCACAGTGTTGCCCGTCTCCTACCGGCTCCAACATTCTCCTGGCATTCGATAACTGTCACGTGGACTCGTGTAGAATCCCACACTGTTAATCGTCATCATCGCTCTTCATCACTCTATCGGCTGCTACCATGAGCGCCACACAACCCGAAATGTCCAAGGCAGATGCCATGTCGGACGCATCTCCTCATCCCTCTTCATCAACCCCGCTCAAAGATGGTGCCAATGAGACGAATACTGTAGAAGTTTACGATGACAGTGCGCCACCCGCGGTGTACCCGCATGGATGGAAGCTGTGGATTACCTACGTCGCGACGCTGTTCACCATGTTTCTGGTCAGCGTGTTGAAAGTCCTAGCGAATACGGTCGCTAACAACATTGACAGGTACCATTGGACATGGTAATCCCTAGATCGCCACTACTGATTGCACGTAGACACTGATGTTTTTAGACCATAGTCGCGACTGCTATTCCAAAGATCACTGAAGATTTTCACAGCCTGGACGAGGTCGGGTGGTATGGCTCAGCATTCTTTCTGACCTTAGCTGTCTTCCAGTCTCCTTGGGGGAAAGTATACAAGTTTTATCCGCTTCGATTGGTATATGCTCTCTCCGTCCTCGTCTTTGAGCTTGGTAGCTTGATATGTGGTATGTTTTTAACCAGCAAGATAGCGCGGCCTCACAACATTCTGACATCGACTTAGGTGTCTCGAAGAACAGCGAAATGCTTGTTGCAGGCCGCGTCATAACTGGCTGCGGGGGTGCTGGCATCACTATCGGCACTTATGTCATCATCGCGCATCTTGTTCCGCCTGCAAAAGCTCCCAGTTTCATTGGCGGTATTGGAGCAGCCTTCAGTATTGCAAGTGTAGCTGGACCACTCGTCGGAGGGGCTTTTACTGAGAAGCTTTCATGGAGGTGGTGGTGAGCAACCTTCTGATGACGAAACCACTTGTTTTTCCTTGCTGACATTTGTCCAGCTTTTACATCAATCTACCAATTGGTGGCGCTGCGTTCCTTGTTTTCTTTGCCCTATTCCCAAAGCCATCGACTCCACTTCCGCAAGCAACACTCAAGGAGAAACTCATGCAGTTAGATCTCGCGGGAACAACTCTAGCGGTCGGATCCGTCATCTGTTACTTTCTTGCTCTAGAATGGGGCGGTGTGGGCAAAGCTTGGAGCAGCTCCAGCGTGGTCGGGACGCTTGTCGGCTGGATTCTCCTTTCCATCGTCTTCGGCGTCACGCAATGGCTTCAACAGGAGCGGGCTTCGATCATTCCTCGAATACTGGCTCAACGCCACGTAGCTGGCGGCTCGGCTTTCATGTTTCTGTAGGTAACCCCTAATAACCAACCGCGCTCCGCAGCTGACAGTGATCCACCAGACTGAGTTGCGCCAACTTCTCGATGATATACAACCTTCCCATATACTTCCAGTCCGTCAAAGGCGCCTCTCCGACTAAAAGTGGCATCCTAGTCCTCCCTCTCATAGTGTCCGCATGTAAGCATTCTCTGACACCAAAGTTTACCTGATCAAGTTCTCTGACGCGCAAAATACTAGCCATTTTCGTCGTCGCCAGCGGTATCCTTTTCACGAAGTTCCCCTTCTACCAACTCTATCTCCTCTTCGGCGCGAGTTTCACCGCCATCGGCGCCGGTCTCCTCTACACGCTCCAAGGAAACTCCCGCGCCGGCGCATACCTTGGCTATCAATTAGTCGTCGGTATCGGCAACGGGGCGTGCCAGCAGATCCCTCTCACCGTCGTGCAGGCTTTCTCGAAGCCGGAAGATTTGGCTACGTCTATGTCTACTGTTCTGTGTAAGTGTCGTATCTTGCGACTCAAGATATGAGACTAATACAAATGGGATTGCAGTCTTTCAGCTCCTTTCCGGAGCCATGTCAGTTGCGGCAGCACAGTCAGTCTTCATCAACCGCCTCTTATCCACGGTTTCGGTCCGCTTGCCCAACATTGACCGCGCTACCATTATCACAACTGGAGCCACAGATTTGCAGCGGGTCTTTCCTCCAGATCAACTATCGGCGATACGCGACAGCTACTTGGATGGACTTCATGCCTCGTGGGCCATGGCCATTGCATTTGCAGCCGCTGCTCTCCTTACGGGGCTGACTTTGGGGTTTAAGACGATCAAAAAGCCGCAGGATAAGCGCAAGGAGATAAACGGGAGCGCCGAGGAGACGGAAGCCTCTGAAAATAACGAGGGGGTGGCTGACACGAAGGAGACGGCGGATGTAGTGTAGGGATTAGAGAGTATTTTCGTCGCATAGGTGTAGTAATCAATCCTTCAAGCAGGCCGTCTCCCAGCACCAATGCTTCGCAAATCACCCTCACTCCGGCCTCCGAGCCCAAACAGCCTTCAAAGGAAAAACCGCTCCCTTCTCACTAAGCTCCCTTACAAGATCCGCCTTAAGCGTCCCATACCTTTCCATCTCCAACGGTTGCTTCTCAGCCGGAAAACCTAACCACAGGTCAGCCCACATCCACAATCCCCGACCCAAATCCCCCCCCTCATACATACCCTTCGCAAAAGCGGCCAATCCCTCCACCGCCATTCCACAACTCACGACCCCGTTCCTCGCCAACGCCTCATCAGGATTTGTCCTCCCCATCTTCAACACAATCTCCCTCTCCTGCACATCGACAAACCCCTCCGCCTCCAAATGCTCACGCAACGTGTCTCCAATCAACCACGCCGCACCCATATGCTCCGCCACTCCCCTCATCAGCCGCAACAGATCCCAGAACGCCGGCGTAGCCTCTGCACTCACGACATCCTCCGGGAAAACCATGGTTGCCTCGATGAGCTGAATCCATCCCCCAGGCCTCACAAGCCCGCAGAGGCGGTGCACGGCGAGCTGCGCATTCGGACCCGCGCCCAGGAGACTTAGCCGCTGGTGCACGAGGTCGAAACTATCCGTAAGACCCTCGGGCCAAGGCTTATTGATATCCTGGACCTGGAAAGTAACATCCGGCGGTGGATCAGTGGGCAAGGGCGCTGGATTCATATCCGTGCCGATGAAGACGTGGGATGCGCCGTCGGGTAAAGCGGAGAGGTTGGCGCGGAGATCGAGTAGCCAGGTTCCTGCGGTGGTTGGATGGTTACTTTATGGTAGTTCAAAGGGAAAAGGGAAGCGCTGGGGGTACGAACCGTCTGCGGTGCCACTGTCAAGCACTTTGACGGGGCGGGAGAAATCTATCGGCGCGAAGACTAGCGCGCCGTTTGTAGCGTCTTTTGCAATGTAGTGGTTGCTGGCCATGCGCTTTCTTTCTGACTCGCTTTCCATCCAGTATACGCTTTGTTTGGATGCATTCATTTTGGGGGCTTATGTTGAATCCGCGCAATTGACCTGGGAAGTTTGGATCTGGGGATACGAACATTCCACAAGCCACTGCGTGGCGGTAATAAGTAGTACATCTGGCGTGTTCCTGCGGGTGCTCCCGGTGCGCAGCTCACCGAACGGCCGTATGCACGGTTTTTGTCGATTACGGGCAATTAGGTTAGGGTCTAGTATCGGGCTAAGCAACTGAAGAGATGCATGTCAGCGTACAATCACTGCTAGATTCAGACGATGGGTTCGAGTACTGGTAAGCACATCCAACTTCTCACTTTAGGCCAGTCTCTTAAGTAACCAGCTGAAAAGGCTCAGCATGTAAAATTTCCCCACCGGAACTGAGACGAAGAAGGAGAAAGAGAAACAGGTAAACTTTGGAAAATTCTCAATGGCAGCTATACTGTACGGAAAGCGGATCCCATCACCTGCTCTCCAACGACTCAAACAGCCCCTCCAACATCACCTACCTCTACCATCCCAGCCTGACTCGTCTCCTTCTCTTCACCTTTCCCACCAACCAAACCCTCCTCGTCCAGTAGCTTAGCCGCAAAATGCTCCACCATGGCATATCCCCCTCGTTCATGGAAGAAAAGGTTCAAGTACATCATCGTGGCCTCGGCATTCTGCTTCGCACGCTGCCACATCGCCACTTCAAACTCTCGAAGGCCGGAGCCCAAATCGGCTCGTGGCGTCCCACGTATGGCATGGGCAAGCTCCATTGCGTCTTGCATAGCGACGTTGACACCAACCCCGGCGAAGGGAGTCATCAGATGTGCCGCATCGCCGATAAGTGTAATTCTACACAAAAAGTTAGTTGGAAATGGAAGGAAATGGTTTCAGGCACTGACCGAGAATTGTGTCGCCATTGGAAGCCCACGGGAAGCATGTACAGCTGCCGCGCCACTGTATTCGGATCGCTGTCCAATACCAAGGACTTCTGCAAGGCGCTGAATTCCGGGTACAACGCATCTACGATCCGTTTCCGGGCACTAGGATCATCGAAGACAATGCCACAGTTTGAGAACCATTCCTTTGGAAGCCGCGCAAAAGCGTAGAGTTGCACTGCACCGTCTCCGTTCCGCTGGCACATGATGCCCTTGTCGGATCCAAGATTAAGGCACATTCCTTTTCCCACGTGTGCCGAAAGCTCGGGATGCATGAGATCCACGTCCGGGATCCGACAGTCCAGTCCGCCGATCCCGGAGTAGAACGGCTCGGTGTCGGTTAGGCTGGGTCGGACCCTGGACCACGCCCCATCGGCGCCGACGACAAGATCAAAACCGACCTCACCGCCATCGGCGAATATCAATTGCACCTTCGAATCCGGACCGTCATCAACCCGAAGTAATTTGGAATTCCAATGCACCGTACCCGGCGACAGGGAATCCAAGAGCATGTTGCGTAGGTCCTTGCGGTCGATCTCGGGTCTGTTGGCGAACTCGCTAGGACGATGGGCTTTGCCTGGTGAGCTCTCGTCTAGAAGCACGATCCCGTCCGGCGTGATTATTCGGAGAGTCTCGCCCTCCGGCCTCGCAAGCTTTTGAAAGTCGTCAAACAACCCGGCCTCTTTCAAAGCTTGTTGTCCAGAATCCGGGTGAAGGTCAAGGGAGCCGCCCCGGTTTTTCGCATGTCGATCGACGTCGCTCTCGAAGACGGTGCACTTGATGGATGGCCCATGCAACTGTAGCAATCTTGCCAAAGTGAGACCAGCGGGGCCAGCTATGCACCATCAGTGAATGTTGATAGATTGGATACACGGAAACGAGAAGTCTCACCCCCAATAACCGCAACCTTGAGGCATTCCATGGAGTCAAGTTGCAACGTTCAAGCAGCGTCTAGTGCTAGTCTCTGCGATGTAGAATGCGGTATTTATAAGCGATCCGTCGAGCCTTCGGTTGGAATTTCGTGAAGTTCATGTGCGGCGTTGTTTGCAGGCATCGTCTTTGCAGCTCAAGTAATCGGCGAACCACACGCTTACCCATCAAACAATATTCCCTCCCTGCAATCGCCCGACTCCATGCAGGACAGTCTCGGCGCATTAGCAGATGCAGGCGCTTTTCGCCGTTCAATGTCGGGTTTCGGGTGCCGGATGCATGGCGGCGGTGGAGTGATTTGGAGCCCCAATTACCGATATAGTAAATGTGAATGTCAAGGATTGGCCGCCGTAATCCGGGCTTTGTAACATACTCTGAGCTCCCTTTTAGTAGTTAGCTACTGAAATCCTTTACACCTGCGACCGCATTCGCACCACATGAGTATAGCAAAGATTCGAAAATTGCACAACCTCAGAATACACTGAATAGCCGCACTTGTAGCTCAGCATGTTGTCAACTTCATATGCCATCATCGTCTTCGTTGGTCTGCTGGTGGCTTGGTTGGGACGACGATATTCTGCGCAAAAGCCATTCAGGTCACTCCCGCGGGTCGGAATCGATCCAGGCTGGTTCGGTCAACGGCGTCGCGCAGCCCAAACTCAATTCTACGAGCATGGACAGAAGCTGTTGGAGCAGGGCTACGCAGAGGTTTAAACCCCGAAAATTCCCCCGCTCAATCGTGGCCTCTTGCTGACGAGAATCTAGTACAAAGACACGCCGTACATGATCCAAACATGCGACGACGAACGATTGGTTGTTCCCGATAAATTCATCGAGGAGCTGAAGAACCTCCCCGACACCCAGCTTAGTTTCAAGGAGCAGCTTCTGGATCGGTTCATGGGCGGATACACGAAGATGGATGCGGTCCGGGGATCTGATTACCATCGCGAGATTGTCAGAGGTCCGCTGACGAAGAGTTTGGGTATGCTAACCACGGGGATCCGTTGTGGTGGTTCCTTGATACGTGAGCTAAAAACGCACAGGAAATCTGCTGCCGCGGATGAAAGAGGAGGCAGAATTTGCGCTGGACAGGACCCTCAGTGGAAGCAGCTCGAAAGGCACGTCTCCTTGGCGTCATGAGCCTCGCATTACACAATACGGGTGATCCTAACACAATACCAGAGTATATATCTGTGAAAGCATCAACTCTTATCTTCGACGCAATTGGCCAAATCACCTCGCGCATCATCGTCGACGAATCTCTCTCACGGGACCCTACGTGGCTGGAGACCATCATGGGATACACTGCATCCGTAGCCGTGGTCTCGATGACAATGAGGCGGCTTTTCCCCGCTCTACGTCCTGTGGCGTATTGGACTATGGAATGCGGGCGGAAATTACGTGCTGATATGTTCAAGATCCATGGGTTCTTGGTGCCAGTCATTCAAGCGCGTCGGCGCCGCGTCCACAGGGGCAACCGTCGGAAAGAGCACGGAGGGAAAGGAGACTCCGAGGGCCCTCAAGATATTCTCCAATGGCTTTCCGAGTCGGCGGAAGGGAAGGACGCGCAACCTGAACAGATTTCCTTGAAGATCCTCTTCCTCATCGTAGCCGCAATGCACACCAGCGCAATCACGGCCATCCACGCTCTCTACGATCTTTGCGCGCATCCAGAGTTCATAGAGGAGCTCCGAGCAGAGGCGACCTCTGCCATCGAGGCCGATGGATGGTCAACAGCAGCGTTGCTGAAGCTGCCCAAGATGGAGAGCTTCTTAAAAGAGAGTGGCCGGACGAATTCTGCAGGCATCGTCTCCTTTCAGCGCCATGCCCTGAAGCCAGTCCGCCTCTCGAATGGCTTTACGATCCCCGCTGGAACACACATCTGCGATGCGGCCGACGCGCGCACCCGCGACCCAGCGCTCTACCCTTCGCCACTTGAGTTTCAGCCATTGCGCTTCTTGTCGCCCAACACGGAGACGGATGCATCAAGCCTTTTCAGCTCAGTAGCAGCGGGAGATTCGTGGTTTGGGACCGGACGGCAAGCTTGCCCCGGGCGGTGGTATGCAAGCGCGCAAATCAAGCTTGTGCTGTGCTTGCTTTTGCTCAAGTATGACTTCAAGTATCCGGAGGGGAAGATTGAGAGGCCGAAGAACTGGGTCCATGACGAGAAGACTGGGCCCGATATGGAGCAGATGATTCTTATCAAAGAGAGAGACGGGCGGATGGGAGAGGGAGGTGGCTCGAGTTAGAGCCCTACCCCGCACAATCGAGATGAGGATAGTATGGGCACAAGGTCCCGCTGGGAAGATGCATTCGAATAATTGGTCGAATTTTGGGATTCGGTGATTTTCCAAACCGTGGATGTGTTTCGGTTCGAACGAAGAGCTGACACTGGGTGAGGGATGGGTAAGGTCGCTGCTGCAATGGCGAGCCAAAATGACCCTGGTAGAAGCCCATAATGAGCGTTTGGAATCCCCAGTCACCTGGTATCATTTGTGGAATGAGAAACGGCTACTGTGTAAATTGCAGTAGATCGCAGACAAGGTAAAGGATTGCGTGAGGCCACGGATGTAGAGGGAGCCGCCGAACAATGTCGAGCGGGGAGTTGGCTAACCAAACCATCGGAGAGCCACAGAGATCACGAAAGAGCGGGAGCAGGACAAAAAAAGAACGATACATACAGGAGCAGCCTTGAAGCAGCAGTATATGTTCGGCGACATTGTCTGGACACGGCGGCCATGTTCCAGTGGACGCGCAGCCGTAAGCGAGGCGCTAGCGAGCTGCCCTGCGCCGATCCGATCCCCAGTGCGTTCCTCAAGCTTCGCGGCGCGATGCTCACTTACCCATATTACTGCAGCCCACGGCTCTCATTGTCTGCTGTGCGCATTGACCAGCGGCTCTGTTGGTCATGAATGTATAGTTGCTCTTTTCGCGCTCGTTCCCCACACTAACTCTGGCAATTCGACTTCCACCATGAAATACAGCGGGTATGCCCACCCTTCCCCGGAGCGCGCCCAGGCTCACCACTCCAGCGTATTCCTCATCTCCAACCCAAGCGCACAGCTCGACGCCTCCCGCAAGCTCGTCAGCGCCCTCGTCCACAGCATCGAAGCCCACGCGCACAGCGCAAACCGCCAACCCGAGGCCTGGACCCTCACCGATCTCATCCTCCGCGACGTGCCCCCGCAGCAATCGACGCAAAGCAACAACAATGCCCCGCCGTGGACGCATTCGTACATGCACAACCTCCACCTCTCATACCTGAGCCCCGACTCCGCGTACATCTTCGTCCAGCGCCCCGCGCTACACCCGCCGATGAAGCAAGAGGGAGCGGGCCAGCAAGCGGCGACCCCAGCCTATACTGCGAGCGAAATGGTTCAGATTCCGCGCGAGCAGACCGCTGAACTGTATAATAACCATATCCTCCCCGCATGGTCGCAGCTCTGGACTCCGCAGCGTACCCTCGAGGTACCCTATGGCATCGTGTACAAGATCCGCGACACCACCATCCACATTGGCGAGCTGCACTCGAAGCGCCAGGGACCGCAGTCCGCCAACGTCCTATACCCCGGCGTTGTTGTGTGCATCACGCGCACCTGCGGCACCAGCGATGACGACCTAGGTCTGAAGCAGAGCTCTGACGAACGGCTCGCGCCCGACGATATCGCAGACGTGCAGAAGGACATTCACCAGCTGTGGAAAGACGTGAGCGCAGGTGTCGATTTCGGCAAGGGCGAGACCCGCGAGTTCATGCAGATTGTCCAAGATTTTGAGGGCAGCAAGGAGAAGGAGCGGGAGGCGGTAGTGCAGATGTGGGCGGAGGCGTTGAGGATGCGTGGGTGAGTCTTGAGCACGGCAATGTTGCTGGCTTGGACGCCCGCATTCTTTCACGTTATCACTTCACGTAACAAACTGCGTCGCGATTCCCGAGCCCTGACCCAAGGGACCGACACCCTTGTGGATGAGGTTTACCGCCTACGTACCACAGCCTCACGACGCCCGTCACACATTCCACCGCATAGAACCCCACACACGAGCGGGGCCATACCGCTCGCGCTGACGCATTCCCATTCCCAGAAGCCTTGATCCCATGCACTACGATCGCAACGTGGTAGCAAAGTCCTCTAACTCCTGCATTAGGCCTCCAGTCCAGCCCCAGTTCACTTCTCCCGCCCGTCCATCAATCACCTCCCAGGAAAGCCGGACCGTCGAAGAGGGCAGCAGTAGGGAACATTGCATTCGGATAGAGTAGAGTAGAAGGAGAATGCACATGGACATTTCCGAGCTACACGCAGTCATGAAGAGTCCCAGCATAAGGATCCAACCAGCCCAGGGCAAAAACGAGGCAAAATTATTAGAGTAACGAGATTCAATTATTTCCCACCTGCAGACCACCGTGCACTCCGCTTCAGCTTTCCGACTTGGTCGGTTGTAGTTGTGCCCCCAACACCCTGCCTGACTACCCGACCAAGTCCAAGTCCATCACTCCCATCCCATTCCTATATATCAGTGTATCTAATAATACAATCGACGGATCCATCCCTCTCCTTCGCCCCTGTCACCCGCAAACCACAGTGGTATCACCACCCCTCCATCCCTCCTTTTTCCCTTCCCTTCTACCAACCACCCGCCAACTGCCACCGTGCAAAGAAAACTCAGGAACCAAACCAAAAAGAAAAAAATGGAGGTGAGTATTAGTGTATCGGTAGTAGTAATCGCATAAAGAATGAGTGAGTAGACCGGTTGGTTATCAAATTGATCGATCGCGCAGAATTACAACAAAAATACAAGCAAAGCAAAAAGATTTTGCGCCCTCGAGATACCCAGAAAAAGAGCCCAGAGATCCCAAAATACAGATGCAAAAGGGGATATAAAAGAAATAGATGGCAGTCAAGATAAGACGAAGTAGTGTAAGTAGGAGGTCGAATATATCGCACATCGAATGAAAAAAAACACACATGTCGAAAAGATTTCCAAGACATCTCCACATCATATCCAAAACAACACTAAATTCTTTTTACTTCACTGCGCACCAACCTCCTCTTCCGCCCAACCGGGCAGTCCGCCATCCCCTTGGATGGCAAGTCCATACCCGCCGTTCCCGCTGCCGAACCCGCCGATGCCGGAGCTCAAGCTGCCGAACGAGTTCTGCTGCGGCGCCTGCGGATTCTGGGGCTGCGTGAAGGGTCCCTGGGTAAAGACGGGCAGACTGACCGCACGCGAGTGCTGCGCACGAGCGTTCAGGTTCGAGGGGGCGAGGAGGCCGCCGACGGTAGTAGCACCCGACTGGCCCGACGACCCGTTGATGAAGCTGAAGCTTGAGGTGCTGTTGTGCGCTGTGTGCGACGAGTGGGGCTGCGGCGAGGGATTCATGTCTGCGCTGTAGAAGGCGGCTTGCGGCGAGGGGTACGCTTGTTGTTGTTGCTGCTGCTGCTGCTGCTGCGACTGTTGTTGTTGGTAGTTGCCTTCCACCTGTTGCTGCTGCTGGTTCTGCTGGGCCTGGAGGTACATCATCAGCGGGTTGTTGGCGCCACTGTTGAGGATGTTGGCGGGTGCGGGGGCTTGAATGCTGGGGAATTGGCCGTTGGCGCTTCCACCGGAGTTGGGAGCGGCGGAACCGGTAGGCGAAATCGAGGGCCCGGTGTTGCTGCGAGTGGGTTGGAGACCGTTGATAGGTGATGGTGACTGAACGCCATCACTGCCAGCTTGCTGGGACTGGCCCTGCTGATTGTTCATCTGGCGAGGCGGGTTACCACAGCGGTCCTTGCCGAAGTTGACCTTGAACCGCTTGTACTCTTCACGACCCCGTACGGCTTCAATGGCCTTGATCGCGTTGGCGATGTTGGTGAAGTTGACAAAGGCGCAGCTCTTCTCGCGGAGAGTGTTAACCAGCTCGATCTCGCCATACTCGGAAAAGTCCTGCCTCAGGCGGTCCTCCGTCCACGACTCATCAAGGTTTCCAATGTAAACATTACGAGACGCTCCACCGCTGACAGCCAGAGCGATCGCAGGAGGGAGGGCACCCGAGTGCTTACCCCAGCCAATCTTGAGGCGGCGGTTGTGTATCATCAATCCCTGGAGGTTGCTCAACGCGTAGAAAGAGGCGGCCGAGGTGGGGTCGATGAAGGTAACGAAGCAGATGTGCTTGTCTGGGATGTAGCGGATGTGATGGAGGAGACCACCACGGACGACGTTGCAAATTTCTTCGATGGTCGTCTCGGGGTGGATGTTTCCGAGATAAACAGTTCGGTTGCCAAGGTTGTTCACGCCTCCAGCTGAGGTCGCCACAGCGGCAGCAGCAACGGACTGCTGAGCGAGAGCATTCGAAATCATGTCACGATCAGCGCCGTTGAGAACGTGAGCGTATCCGGGAGCAATTCCGAGGTACTGGGCTGCGTTCTGTTGCTGCGTCTTCGAGACGTAAGCACATCGGTCCTTGCCGTAGTAGACACGCCTAGGAGCCTGCCACTTGGGTTCCTGGGGAAGCTGAGCGACAGCCTTGATGGCGTTTCCGATGGACAGGAAGTGGACGAAGCCAATAGCCTTCTCACGCACAATCTTGACCGTGTCGATGGGACCAAACTTGCTCAGATCCTCACGCAGCTCGTCTTCGGTGACATCCTCGCCCAGATTACCAAGGTAAACGTTTCGGGAAGCACCCGACTGTTGCACCGCCAGGGCCACCGAGGTGGGCACCTGCGACGGCTTTCCCCATCCAATCTTGATGTCCTGTCCACGGATCGACAACTTTTTCAAGATTGCGTCCGAGTGGAAATGGGTAGCAGAGCTGCTGTCAAGGAAGGAGATGAAAGCACAGTTCTTGTCGGGCAACAGCCTGACCGACTCAATCTGACCACTCCTCACGTGGCCAAGGATCTCCTCCGCAGAAGTCTCAGGAGGGATGTTACCTAAATAAACGGTCCTGCTTGTGCCAGATACTAGTCCAGGGGCGATGGGCATCGATGCACCAAGCCCGCCGAGGCCCTGTTGGCCGTAGCCGAATCCGGTCGGGGACTGCGGCCCGCCGAAGAAGCCGTGTCCGTTCATGCTCGTGGGTGATACAAGCCCCTGGTAGAGCTGCGGCGAAAGCGGTTGCTGCATCTGAACTGGGCTACCAACGTTCTGTTGGTTGTGCTGCTGCGACTGGTTCTGCGCAGCAAAGCTGGCAAAATTCTGGAACTGCGGCGAAGCAAAAGCGGAAGGCGAGCCCGGCTGAAAGGGGCTGCCAAGGAGGAGCTGCGAGGGGAGCAACGGCGTGAAGTTCATGTCAAAACCAGTGCCTGGAGTCTGCAGATCGGCAACATTGTGGTTGCCCGGTGCCAGCCTGCCCGTGTTGATGGAGGGAATGTTCGACCTCTCCGGGTGCCTGTCCGAATACCCCGTCTGGTTCGTGTTGAAGGCTCCATGTGAGAAGCCGGTGTTATTCCCATTCATGTGTTTGTGGAAGCTCTGCTGCAGACGCGGTCCGCTCGGGGCGTTTGGGGCGCCGTCGTGGTGCTGCATTCCGAGGAGGTGCGGGGGCAGGAAGCTGTCCCGCGCGTTCTGGGATAGGACAGCCGTGGCGACGGTGTATTACTGCGTCCGGTCCTGAAAGAACCCCGGACGGCGAAATATGTAGGGTGAAAGATATACGGCTCGCCCGTGCAGGCGGTAGGGGGCGAAGGGAAAAGCTATTAAACCTCGTAGAGATCAAGCTGGGACGACTTAGAGCACGCTCTTTGCATTGAGGGGTAGCGGAGACACTCACATCTGGCAACTCAGTGGAAGTTAATACAGGCGAGAAGGACAAGGAGCCCGGCTGGTCGGTCGATTGTCAATAGCGAAGACAATTCCGGGGGTAGTAGTGAGGTCGGAGAAGGCGGGCCTAATCGGAGCAACACACAACCAGAATGCCCTGAGAGATGAATAGCTGATGCAGCGGCGTCCCGGGCGGTCGCAGGGGGTCCAAATTACGGGCGGTCTGCTCGAAGTGCAGCGAGGCGGCCTCGGGGGGCTTGTTTTGAAGATGCGAACGGCGAAAGAAGGACCACAATAATAATGAAGGGCGCAGAGAGGCAGCGTTTGTCAGCACGCCCAATGCAAGAGAAGGGTAAGAAAGGAGCGGCGGTGTCAAAGAAGAGGACTGAGCTGCAGGCGGGAAGTAGGTGGAGGTCGACCCTGGAGAAGAGAGAGGAGCTGGCCTCGCAGAGACAGGAGGTCAGCGCAAATTGCGACCCGGAAGCGGCCTAGCGGGCCTGCTTATTTTAAACGCGCGTGCCCCAAGTGTCTTGAATCGTCAACTGGTCCAAATCACCACTCTTCTCGGCGGCCCTGCAGAGCGCCTGGGGCCGCGAGATAGACGCTTGTGCGAGGTGGCGTCGCATTGCGTGCAGAGCGTCTCCTGATGGGCCGTCGCAGCGTGGGCGCCGCCGTGTCACCCGCTATCCGCAACTCTCAGTGAACGGCTGCAATGATCCATCGCCGCCTGTCCTGGCAGGGCATGCGCCGGGTAATTGCAGCGCTGCTCTCGTTCCTGACTAGGCTCTCGCTTCTGCGCATCCAGCGCCATTCGATCCACGTCCTCGCAGAATAGGGATCAGGCTTGGCGGCCAGGCCCGAAGGAGACGGGCGCTGCGGTGCCACGAGAAGGCCCATCAGAACCACTGTCAGGGGAGCCGCATCTGCCCAGCAGCAACGGGAGCCCTGTTTCAAGCCCGCCTCACGTGGAACCGTGGCCCTGCTGGGCTGATTGGCGCGCGGGTAAACGCGCCTCCCGCAGTCGCTCGTTCAGTACTCGCGAGTTGTTATAGCATTGCACTCCACCAACCGGAACTCGCACAGCAGCCATCCCCCCGTACGCATTCAAGTGTTGTCAAAGAGATCTCCCAGCACTGTGGGACGCGTCTGCAAAATCCAGGCGTGGCAGCGTTGGGTGCAGTGCGGGCCAATCACACCCCGGGCTGTCACGCTTACGTAAGTCCGCGACCTCAGAACTCGCCAGATCTGACACTCTCTCGCGTCCCATGCCTCCACGCGCAGCCAATGTTCCCATGTCAGAGCTGTATCCCTCCATCGCCCAGTGCGCCGTCGTGGCCACGGCACTGAAGGTCTTGCTTTTCCCGGCCTAGTATGTGCAATTGAAAAAATTCCGACCCATCTCGACGACTGCATGCTCACTCTCTCGGCAGCAAGTCGACCGACTTCGAAGTTCACCGAAACTGGCTAGCACTAACGCATTCTCTGCCGGTCAAGGAGTGGTACTTCGAGGTAACGGCTCCGCAGATTCTAGCATCGAGTGTCATCTGAGCTAACATGTCTGCAGCAAACATCAGAATGGACACTTGACTACCCCCCCTTCTTTGCCTACTTTGAATGGCTCCTATCCCAAGGCGCCGCCTACGTCGAGCCCGCGCTGCTCAATGTCAAGGATCTCGGATACGACAGCTGGCAGACGATCTACTTCCAACGCGCGACCGTCATTCTTACCGAGCTAGTCCTGGTCTACGCCTTGCATCTGTATGGAAGGGTACTCCACCTTGAAGCATGTGACTAACTTGGCCAGCTACGTGAAGGGCTCCAAGACCAAAGCAACAGCGCATGCCGCTGCACTCTCTGTGCTTCTTTCGCCGGGCCTCCTCATCATTGACCACATCCATTTCCAGTACAATGGCTTCCTCTACGGCATCCTCATCTTGTCACTTGTGCTTGCCCGCGACAACTCAACCATTCTTTTGAGCGGTCTCCTTTTCGCTGCTCTCCTATGCTTCAAGCACATCTATCTATATCTCGCCCCTGCTTATTTTGTCTACCTGCTGCGAGCATACTGCCTGGGTGAACGTTCAGCATTTCCTTATTTCAGCGTCCGATTCTTCAACTGCATCAAACTAGGAGTCGGCATTGTAGCGGTATTCGCGAGCGCATTCGGGCCATTTGCGCTCTGGGGCCAGCTTGAACAGGTCTTTCGTCGGTTATTTCCCTTCTCCCGAGGCTTGTGTCACGCATACTGGGCTCCGAACGTCTGGGCTCTATACTCGTTTTCTGACCGACTACTGATCTATTGTAAGCATGCTGTACCCACTTGAAGAGCTTTTCTGATCAGAGCAGTGGCCCCACACCTTGGACTGGACGTTGATCGCGAGGCCGTCAATAGCGTCACACGCGGACTTGTCGGGGACACATCTTTCGCTGTGCTTCCAGACGTGGTGCCGCTTACATGCTTCCTCTTGACTCTGGGCTTTCAGATTGTAAGTCACTTACTGGACCGCAGGCTTCGTGCTGACTTGTATAGCCCTTTCTCCTCCGACTTCTGTTCAAGCCGACCTGGGACACATTCGTTGGTGCTGTCACTCTCTGCGGCTATGCATCTTTCCTGTTCGGCTGGCACGTCCATGAAAAGGCAATTCTCCTCGTCATCATTCCATTCAGCTTGATCGCTCTCAAGGACCGGCGATACTATAGCGCTTTCCGACCGCTAGCCGTATCGGGCCATGTGTCGCTGTTCCCTCTCCTCTTTACGGCAGCCGAATTCCCAGTCAAAACGGTCTACACCATACTATGGCTTGTTGCCTTCTTGATGGCGTTCGATCGTCTCACTCCAGCGTAAGTAATGTTCGCCCATCGGTAGAATTTCGCTAACAGCATCGCAGCTCACCACACCCTAGGGTGTTCCTTTTAGATCGCTTTTCTTTCTTCTACATTGCACTTTCGATACCCTTGATTGCTTATTGCTCATTGGTACACGGGATCGTGTTTGGCGACAAGTACGAGTTCTTACCGCTCATGTTTACGAGCTCCTACTCGGCTGTAGGAGTCGTGAGTAGCTGGATCGGCTTTTCCGTGGTATACTTGGATTCATAGATTCTTCGGCCTCGAATCAACTGGCATTGCGTGTTATCATACGCTTTGAAACTTCTCTCCGCGAAACCCCTCCCCATGTTGCGCTTGCGGAGTATCTCAGTTTAGTTTCTGCTTTGCGAGTTGACAACCCGTCCCATGTCAATTGCGCCGAAAGACTTGTGCGATTTGCCAATGGTTTAACGCTTCTACTTGCTACATTCGTCACGGAGCGAGGCAGTGGTGGTGTCGTGGGTGCTCTGTCGACCATGTGGCCATGGGGTGCTATGGCGGGCCACAAGGTGAGCGGTATAGAACACCACGTAGATGATATAATTACCCCTGACTGCTTCTGATAGTGCACAATGGTCAGTCGAACTGGAAAATGATGTTGGTCAAGTTTATTACCTCATACGTGGACGAATGCGGGCTGAAAAGTGAGAGTCGTGGCTCCCTTGGGGTAAGTGGGTCAGGCTGCTGTCTGGGGTGGCTCAAAGGCTCTGGAAGCGTCATGTGTAGTGCCCCCTTCGCGTAACCCCCTGGGTCTCCGGCAGGGAATTTCTGGTCTTTGAGATACCGCCCAGGCTGGATATACTCGACTCGGGGATTTTAACGAGCCCAAACACGCTGGTGTTGTGTGTGCAGTGCTGCGCGTAGTGTCGAGGTGAAGAAGGAGCGGTTTGGAGAGCTTGCCGACTAGGGCCTAGTTCCGAAAGACCTCCGCCTGGGCATTTTTGAACGCTACCTTTCCAAACCCTCCATTCATCGCCAGGCCACTTACTCCCTCTCATTCACCACCCGGCCACCCTCTCGTCGCCCCACCACGCACACGAAACCCCCCGCATCTCAAAAGACACGCAAAGCGCCATCTTGACGCGCCTCGGAACTGTTTCCAGACTGCTTGCGGACGACTACCACTTTTGCTGGGACGTCTTCCGACGCGCGAAACAGGTCGAACCCGAGCGAAGAACCCTCCGGAGGGTCTATCACCATTGTCCATCGGGAAACGTCGCCCCAATTCCCGCGCCATCGCGCGCAAACGTCCCCGCGACACTTCCGAAGCCTGCGACGCGAAGCCTCAGACGACGAGGAGCTCCAGATGAGCTAGGACTTTAGTCAACATGGTGCGGAGCGCGTCCGGGAGGGCCCGAAGACCAAACAAACTAACAATACCAGGTACAATACAAGCGCAAGACGGTCAAACTCGAACCTCAACCCCCGTTCCTCGATGACCACACCGAGGTGCGTCCAAGCTGCTCTTACAAACGGGAGGACACATGCTAAGCGTGCTGGACAGGTCTGGGTGATTGACGCAACCGGCGAAGTCTTTACAGACTATGAAAGATATCTCAATCGGTATGGTTTTGGCTTGGGGTGGCGTGTGGGTGAGGCGCTAACGTGAAGCAGGCGCGACTTCTATCTCCAGGCAAGCTCCCCAAATAACTTGGACCCCACCATTCACCCGTAGAGTGAGACTAATACCGCAGCAGAAGAACTTCACATGCGAGTCAACCGGACACACTGGGTACACATACTTTGAAGCCATGGAGAGCGAGGTAGGTTTGCCCAAGGCTTGGACATGGCAGGGCAGAGATTGACACATGTACGACAGACCGAAGCCTCGAAAGAGATTGACAGCATATTCCCAGAGGGTCTGCGGTCGCGAGTGTTGGAGTTCGTTCAATTCCGCAATACGGCGCGCATGGACGACTTGGGTAAGTCCACCACGATGATCCCCAATCATGACTGATCGCTAACTGGAGATGCATAGTGAATCTCGTCTTTGATGTATGTGGATGCGATTCTAATCATGGGCACGGTACTTACATTTCCGACAGCATTTCCGCGAGCATTACATGGTCGGCGACCGGGTATCGGTTGACACTGAGCATGGGCGGCGGTATGGCATGATCTCGCAAATGACAGACACCTCGAGGCTGCACAGCATCTTTAATGGCCAGTCCACAGATGATCAGTTCCGCTCTTTCACCTACATGATCACCATGGAAGACAATGGCGAGGAAGTGACCCGATACAAGGCGTCCGAGCTCCAGCGCGACCGGAGAGTGTACTCGAAGCTGGTCCTCAAGCAGTTCTTGCGCAGCGCTGTCTCAAGAGAGGCCTGGAACGGCGCACCTTGGATGGTAAAGGACCGCCTGGCCAAGCGCTACAACATCCCCACCAAAGTCCCGGAAGCCAAGACACGAGACGCCGTTATGGCTGCTAAAAAAGCGGCAAATGCCATCGCGAACGGTACGCACCTGCCCATGGAGTCGCCAAACATGGGATACCCGCATACCAACGGTGCGGGACCGCCTGGCGTGCCCGGCCTGGGAGGACAAACTGCCTTTGTCAGCTTTGCAGCAAACGGCCATCCTCTACCTCCCGGCCAACATGACCGTTCCATGATGCCACCGCCCATGAATGGGGTTCCCGTCCCAGGTCGGCCAGGGTATACATATTCCGGCCCCCCGCCTATCCATTATCATCCCCCACCGCCTTATCCCCAACACCTGCCTCCTCAGATCGGACATCACCAGCTACCTCCACATGTCGCTCAGCTAGCTCAACAAATGCCGCCACCTGGATCTGGTTTGTCCATCAGCTTACCCTTCCAGAACAACTTCATGCAGTACCAGACATTAGCACCCACGAATGCTCCTCAGCAGTTTCCCGCCCCTATTGCAAAACCGTTCGAGCCGATCAAGTACCCTATTGATGATTTAAGGATCAAGCAGCCGCGCGTTAGTGTCACGCGGCCAGCCCTAAAATTCTTCTCGGATGACGTTCCAGACGGCAACGAACCACCCCCTGAAGAGAAGCGGACAGGAATTCTCATGAAGAGCATGGGCCCGCTATTGTGCACGTGGGAAACGCTGAACGTACACGACACCATCTACATGCTGGATTCATTCACATTTGACGACTTTGTAGAAGCAATGGGTTTCTCGTCGGAAGAAGTGGAATGCGAGCTTCTGGTCGAGGTACATTGCGCTGTCTTGAAGCAGTACGTCAACGACTCTGGCAAACTGCAAGTCCCCCTGCCTCACATGGAAGACGAGGATGATTCAGATGAGGGCGAGACGAGCAAGGAGACCACTCCAGAACCCGAACCCGAACCGCCCGTGCGGACGACACGCAGTAGCCTGCGAAAATCAGAAGCAAACCAAATCGTCGCCAAGCAGCGGACTCCGACCCCAGAACCGCCAAAGCAACTCCACAAAGCTGCCGAATTTCTCGCCGACTTTGATTGGTTCGAACAATGCAAAATTCGAAATTTCCGAGATGGGGGATGGCAAGCGATCCTTGTAGGATTGCTGCATCGTTTGTCGTTTAACCCCACTCACAAGGAGGCTTGTGACGAAGTTCTCGCCCAGCTGGTGCCCCCAGATGAAGACCCTTCGGTCGAACAGATTGCCCAAAACTACGTGTACTTGGATGTGAACCTGAGGATATCTGCGCTCGAGATGGCCTTGCGTCTCACTGTCACGACCGAGCACTTTCGCGATCAGCTCGTTGCTGCTTCTCAAGAGATGACGCGTCTCCGCAAAGAGAAGATCGACTTTCAGAAGAAGCGGAAAGAGCTGTACGTGAATTCAACAGACTACTCCTGCTGTCGCTAACGTAAATTATAGGGCCGACGACTTGTTCAAACTCGACATTGAGCGAAAGATCCAGCTACCTCTCAACACACCTGCCTCTCCAAGTGACGCCAAGGAGAACCAGGATGTGTCCATGACAGGCACCGACGACGTTGAAGACGAGGCGGACGAAGGAGGTGAGGAGGAGGTGTCAGCGCGCAGCCGCAAGCAACGAAATGCTGCCAAGCAAACGAAGCGCAAGCGAGAGACCGAAGCTGCAAAGAAGGAGAAGGCGAAGAAAGCCAAGGCTGACGCTGCAAAGACAAAGCAGCAGAAAGAGTGGGAGAAGCTTCTGGACTCGATCGAGAAGAAGAAGGACGAGCTGAGGAGCTGCGAAGCGAGCATCAACGAGCTGGATGACGATTTGCGCGAGACCCTCGTACATCGTTCAAAGATTCTGGGTAAGGACCGCTTCTTGAACAAGTACTACTGGTTCGAGCACAACGGAATGCCCTTTGGAGGCGTACCGACCAGCTCCACGGCGGAGTACGGCTACGCCAATGGCCGCGTCTGGGTACAAGGACCAGATGAGTGGGAGCTTCAGCCGAATCTGGAGGAGCCTGCTCTATCCGAAGACATGGCCGAGTTTGGCTGGACAGTGCCCATGCGCAAGGAGAAAGAAGAAGGGCCAACACACCTTGCCAAGTCGACGGACTGGGGCTACTACGACGATCCCACCGATATTGATAAGCTTATGGGCTGGCTCGACGAGCGTGGCCTCCGCGAAAAGGCGTTGCGCAAAGAGTTGCTAATCTTCCGCCTCCGTATCGCCGAGTACATGGGCAAGATGAGGAAGCACCTCGAGGAGGCGGAGAAGTCAAGAGCGGACGACGAAGAGAGCGCAACGAGGGTGTCGACCCGCAACAAATCGTACAAAGAGACGGATGAGAGTAAGGCGAGGTGTTTGCTCTGGACGAATAGCATCATGCGTGAGGAGGTGGGATATAACCACGCCGAGGAGTACGAGCCGCCAAGGAGGGGGAGGAAGGGCGTCGCGACGACAAAGAAGGCGAAAGGGAAGAAGTAAGCGTGTCTGAACCGGCTAGTCGACAATATCGACAATCTTCGACAACAACGTCGTCCCAGCTTCATTTACGATTTATGACACTCGAGACGGTCTGGCGTTACGGAGTACACCCGACAACCCGCTTGACTTCAACGTCTAACTTCCACACAACAACGACATTTTTCGCATCACTATGCATTCTCGGGGGGGATGGGACTGGGGTGAACATTTTAGAGGGCTCAGGGCTACCCATCCATGGTGTTCTCCCTGGATATCACTTCTGTACCGGGTGGTCACGGTAGGATTGAAATGGTGTTATTTTCGACAACGGCATTGCATGGTGGTCAGCGATTATTCGATTCGCGCGATATTGTAGATATAATACTGTAGAAACCCTTATTTTCCAGCACTGTGATGCGGAGATCATGGTCGTGACGTAGTGGAACTTTGGCTGTCGTCCCAATTTGGTAAGCGTGCACGTGATGAATCGGAACCGCGAACATTTGAACGCCTCGCGCCAAGCCAAGTGCCGCACCCATGCACATGTGCGCGTGGAGCCATCACCACCCTCGCTATCCCATCAGCACAAGTTTACCCGACAACTGCAACATATTCATCGCGCCTCGCACAGCGTTTTAAATTGATCAACACACCGCCGACGCACTCCGCAAGCCTCTGCATCCGTCCGTCATGGCTGCGAACGGGGTTACCCGCAAGGCACCTCCAGCGTCGGCGAAAGGCGGGCTCGTTGACGCGAGCGCCGTGAAAGAAAGCCTGGGCGAGAAGGAGAAGAAGGGTATTATACTCAAGATAAAGAAGCCGGCACCGAAGCCATCCATCGCCGGGAATTGGAAGGAGAGCGAAACGATCAACGTCAACAACAAGCCTTCCACCACCGCCACCACCTCCCCGATCATAAACCCGTTGGAAGAAAAGACCCTCGCTGGGTTCTCCACCGGTCGGCCACTCGAAGACAAGGTAGACGTTGTACAGTGCAAGCACTGCCGTCGCCCCGTCCTGCGCGTCTCGTCCGCAGCCCACATCCGCGACTGCCTGAATAAGAAGCAGGAGAAGCTCAAGAAGAAGAAGGAAGCGAAGGAAGCTAAGGACGCCGCGCTCCGAAAAGAGAAAGGCGAGGATGACGACATCGGCAAGGGTGCTCGAAAGTCCGCGGTGAAGGGTGCGGTCATGGACGGCGAAGGCGCGAAGAAGGGCAAGAAGAGGAAATTGGAGGGCGACGATGGGAAGCCCGGCGCGAAGAAAAAGAAGAAGGACGAGCCGAAAAGCAAGGCGGCTAAGCCTAAGGGGCCCGTCGATGTGGAGAAGCAGTGCGGTGTTGCGCTGCCGAATGGAGGCTTCTGCGCTCGCAGTTTGACCTGTAAGAGCCACAGCATGGGACTCAAGAGGGCGGTACCCGGACGCAGTTTGCCGTACGACATGCTGTTGGCGCAGTACCAAAAAAAGAATCAGGCGAAGCAGCAACGTAAGCACCCCACCCAGTTTCCCCAGAACTATCGTACTGACTGAACCACAGGCGCCGCAATCGATGCCAACGCCCCTCTTCCCGAAGACCTCGAGCCCTCAGGCGCCGTCGACTCGGACGAAGAAAAAGAAGCCATCATGGCCGCCCTTGCCCGCCACCGGCCCCGCCCCCTCGCAACCTTCACCCCGGTTTGCCAACGCTCAAAATATCAATACATCCGCATGAAAGACATGCTGCGGTCCGCGCTCGGCGCGCCACCCGCTTCCACCTCCAACATGTACTCCGCCGTCACGCCCTCCGAGTCCATGAGCACTGGACGGAGTCTGGCCATGGGCATGATGGGCGCACCCGGTAGCGCTACGGCGGAAAATTTCCCAGGCAGTGCGGGGGGCATGGGGTTCGGGGCGCCGCTTAGTGCAGGCTTGGATGGCGCGGGGATGGGACCTGGGAGTAGGAGGCAGAGCTCGATTGCGTTGCAGGGGGGTGGTGGGGGTGGGCCGAGACAGATTCTTCCGGGGCAGTTGCCGGGACCCGGGCCGCAGCAGAGGAAGGGGAGTATGGCTAGTGTGGCTAGTGTTGGGGCGGGGTAGGATTATGCGCCGACAACGACAAGGGGCGAGGCACCCGGGGTTGTGGCGGGGTCGAGGGTGGTGTCTAGAGGGGTGTTCGCCGCTGGGCGGAGGACGATTTTTAGTTGAAGTCTGGGTGCTGGCTTGGTGGCGCTGAGGTGGTGGTGTTTGGAGATGGCATGGGTGTGTGTTGGGTGGGGACGTTCCAGATGGACGTCATTGATATTCTTTCCAAAGGGTCGGTTAGGATTGGGAAAAGGTCGTGTTTAGTGATACCCCTTATACTTTTTTTTTCTGCGTTTCGTAGGCCTACGAATGCTGTTATCTGCGTTGGATGAATGATTACTTCTTTGTGAGCTCGGTGATGTGGTAGTTCGCAGTTGGTAGTTGAGGATGAGGCAGGTCGGGGTCCCAAAGGGTGCTCGCTGTTCTCCCACTCTTGTATAACGACCGGACTAGAAATCTACGGATTTTCTTCCTGTTCTACTCGGTAGTGACGGGGGGAATGAAATTCGGTCGAAAGGCGTTCGCGGGTGCAAGGAACGGGGGTCTAGCTTGGTTGAATAAAATTTGTCCGCGGTGTTTAAGTGTCTTAAGGGGGATTGGGATACAGTTTTACTTTACATGGGAAAGAGTTGATGGATGTTTGTCCTCATCTTCTTCCTCGTCCGCGTCCTTCTCGTTCTAAACTTAGAACTCGCGGGAAGGGTCTACTGCACCTCATGGCCGTTGCTGGGATCATTTTGTTTGTCGAAAAGGTTTATTGGTTTGGGGGAGTGGGTTTTTGTAGCTGGATGTTTCCGCGTCTTTTGTGGATCAGTTCGGAGTAAATTAATCGATAATTTGGTGCTGTGAGCTCTCTGAGGCGGACACGACGGAATCTGCTCTGCTTTAGATGACTTGTGTGACTTGAGGGTTTCCTGGGAGTGAGCTGCAATTGGGGCTTTGATCGACTCCTGGTGGGTACTAGGTAGACTTGGTTGCCCTGAGGTGGTTAGTAGGAACCTTGATTTTCTCTGAGGAATGAAGTTAAATAGATCATTACCTTTAGATTTGAAGAGGCCAGTTCGAAGCGTGTGAGAGCATCAAGGCCCAGAACGTTGTTCAGGGGCAGATAGATCTGTCTTCTTAAAGTTACAAGAAGATAACTACTAAAGCAGGCAAGCAGTCGGGATTAGTCTATCCCGAAATTCTCGCCATGCTAGTTGTGCTGCCGATATTAGAATTCTGTTGTGAGCTTTTCGCGTTAGAGGGTTGGATGCCAATTTTTTGTGTAGTCCTGCTATTTAGAGTTTCAAGTCATGCACGAATTAATGCCTCTTCCCAATTTTGCGTTTGTAATGGAGCACAGATATACTAGCGTTGAGTTCAATTGATGTAGTTTGCTATTCACGCTCGAGAGGACGTCAGGGGAGTAGGAAGCAAGATGCAAATGTGGATATTGAAGAGCTTGTTCAGCGGCTACAAGAAACGATCGCGAAGCCGATTACTCAGGAAGGCCCTCTAGACGCTGGGCATATTGTTCTCCTGATAGGTCGCTATGTTGATGAGGGGAGGTTAAGACAATACAGGACAAGTCGTGCACGAATTTCAGCATGCTGGGTAAGTTAGGGGTTGGAAGGACACAATATATATACACGGATGGCCCCGAGGAAAAGACGAGTGTATTCGTGCGACTGAAAGTAAATCTGTGTACTTCAACTTGCCTTCGGTATTACCCGCCTAGATACATTTCAGTACCACCGAGGTTCAATCCCCTAGTGTTGGTGTCGTCGATAAATCCGGCTAGGCTGGTTCTCCAAAGGCAGAATATGAAACATTCCGGTGATCACTGGAGAGAAGCAGAAATAGTGGAACCAGTTAGGGGATGTTACGTGAGCTCGCGTTGCCGTGGTGAACGAAACTTGAACGCACTTCACTTCGCGTCCACAGCGCACACACTGGCGGGCCAACACCCATATATTCTCAACCGCTCTCTCCCAGCTTCGCTTTCTCTCTTAGCACACACACACTGGCGGGCCAACACCTACATATTTCCAATCGCTCTCCTCCACGCTTCCTTTCTGTCCCCGAAAAATACTCTAACATTCAAAAGTACAGGATACCAAATCCCAACATATACCACATCTCCACAATGTCACCACTCAAGGTCTACACCGTCGTCAAGTACACCACCACCGCACCCGCCCGCCCTACCTACACCATCAGCCTCGACCCGGGCACCCTCCCCACCACCACACTGCAATCCTCTTCGAGCAGGGACAGCGCCAACCCGCTCCAGTTCATCGCCAAGCACCATCCCTCCCTCGACATCAGCGTCGAGGCGTGGAGCTTCGACGGCACAACCGCCCACAACCTCGCCCGTGCCGACTGCGACCGCTTCTGGAACGCGTTCAACAATGGGACTACGGGGTTCAAGTGCCTCAACAAGGGCATCGACTACCTGGACGACTTCAAGAAGATGCGGTGTTGGATTGTTACGGAGGAGGCGGAGAAGCTTGTTGAGGGGAAGACGAAGAAGGCGTGGGTCTTTCAGCTCGGCAAGTGGAAGACTGTCAAGGGAAAGGAGAGAGAGGAGGAGCAGATTGTGCCGAAGCGGAAGGTTTGGCTGTGGTGGGATGTGGTGGAGGTTGTCGAGAAGTGAGGGAGAGGCTGTGGGCGGGCCTGGGGAGGAAGCGGTGGACACCAGTGTTTGTGTCGCCGGTAGGAAGTGCTCTACTGGCGGTTGTGGACGATGTGGGAGTCGAAGCTTCGCCTAATGGGCTGGTCGTAGATGGGGATAGTGCGTCGGCCCTCTGGGTTCATTGAAATCACACCTGAAAAGATAGGAAAAGTACCAGAGATTATTGACTTCTGCAATATTACCTCTTGTTAGTGCCCATGAGCCAAAGCAATACCTTCGTGGGATCCTCGTGTGTCCAAACCCGCAGTGCCAGTTTGCCAAATCGATTGATCAGCGCTGTATATCTACGTCAGATCGAGGAGTTCTTAGTCACTTTAACTTGAATACAGTCGGTGATATTACAGACTAGGTCAGGTTAACTGCCGGGTATTTGCTATTGCCTAGCTCGATATTACTTTCTGACACTCGTAAATTGTTAGGTGCTTATATAATCAGCCTGCGTGAGTGGCTTCTCCAAATACGAAAGCATATCTTCAAATATCGATTGGACAAGAAAAAGGTAGCATTTGTTGTCAGATAATATATAATGGGATGTCTATAATAAAGAGAATATGCAAGTAAGAAGCCTTCTATAGTGGTTCGAAAAAGGGTAATACAACAGAATGCTGATAAGAAGGTAAAGAAATACTCAAAGACGCCGTCCCTAATGCTGAGGCCTAACCCAGTCCAAGGTGCCCATGGTCCCACCTCTCGTCTCCATCGTCCTCATCCAGCCAATGGTGGATTTAGACCTCAATGGGGCAAGTCCACTCAGTAGTCGTATCATACGCAGTCGAATCCCAGAACATGCTGCAATCATCCACGCTCTGCTTGCCCGTATCATCAGCCCCGTCATGGCAGGTGCCCACCTGGCGCAGCGGCGCGCCGCTCTCCCGGTCCACCTCCCACACCTCAGGAGGTGTCAATCCGCACTTGGTGTACGCGAGCTTGACTTCGTTGCCGTTGCCATCTTTGGTCTTGAAAGCGATGTCGCAGGGAACGGCGTGATCTTGGCCCGGCCCGGCGGCGAGGAGTGAGAATTCATTCATGCAGGTGTCTTGGCCCTGCTCCCAGGTCATCTTGTCCCCATTGTTGTAGCCGATGTAGAAAGTTATCTGCTTTGCGAGGGCAAGGGGAGTGAGGGCGAGGACGAGGGTGATGAGCGTGGTGGTAATAGGCGCCATTGTGTTGGGTTGGTGAGGTGGGATTTCTTGATGAATTGGTAGATAGGTGGCGGAGGTGAGATTGTAAAGAGCAGAGAGGAGTGGTATGTTGTAACTGGGTGATTGTGAATGTTTTTGTCCTCCAAAAGTGCGGTACTGTCTTCCTTTTATATCTTGAAAAGCCCCCAATATCAGCGGGCATCGTGGACTTCCTTTCTCGTGCGAAACATTTCTTCATGGTGTCGCCTTGCTTCAACGACAAGTGCTGTGGTTTCGCGGACAATAGACCATTGTCGCTTGCGGGTTTCCCTTCGCCGTTCGCTATAGGGCGATATCTTACTCTCCGTGTACCGACGAGGTCGCATTGCGTCCATGAGTCGGCAGAACTTGGTCAGTGCATTCGTTAAAGGTCTACGCGGCGTGATTTTCTTCGAATATCCATCGCAAGCGGTTAGTGCATACCCGGGTAACCCCCGACACAGTCAGCAACACCAAATCGGCACAACTAACGTTCGATTCCGATCTCGGGACCAGACGCTTCCACTGTGCAGGATTTTGAAGGAATGTGTGGAATCGGATTTGGACGGGCGGGCACTAGCGTATCCACATGTCGCCGACGAGCTTATGTCTCGCACTACCGTTCCCGACGAGCCGTGCCAAATCTCGGAATACACGCTTGAGGACTTGTAGAAGTCCTGGAGTTCCATTGCCCGTCAAGGAGAGATGCGCCGCCCAAAGGCCGAAAGAAGTGAATCAGGGTCAACGCTGGTGCTTCAACAATTCCTGGAGGACGAGCGCCACAAACCGCTCCCTGGCCGGTGAAGTCAATAATGGCAGAGGCGAGCATTGATATCCCCGCTTTTGCTGGTATTCTAGAAAGTCATCCGAATTGTGGGTGGACGTGTGCAGGTAGAGTTTCCGTCCCCGAGAGACATGGATGGTGTGGCCGATTTTTAGTCTAAATTAGTAACAGCCGCATTTGGATACGTCTCACTGGGCCAGCTGGGCCAGCATGCGCCCTCCCGAAATGGTCTAGCGTATTGCGCACCAGTTGAGTGACCGCTCGGGGATTGTCCATCTAACAACATGCACAGCTTCCAGAGTCTCTCTGTTTCTGTTGCGCAGTAAGGTCACCTAATTGAGCCGTCTTTTAATCTTGTTATCGCTTCCCGGCATTCGAGAAAATGCAAGGTTCACGCGATGGATGGCCCACGCTTTCCTAGAGTATTGAGAGCGGTACAATTTATAAATACGTGCGTTAGTCTCTGGCGCAACACTCGCAGTATTAAGCCTCACTCGATCTCTAAAGCACTAACCCTATCCTTCTATTATAGCCTCAAATTCCTTGCCGAATGTGCTCTTCTCGCACATGCATGACCTGAGACATCCACAGTACGTCGCCCAAAGAATGAGGCTCTCTATCGAGCACCAAGCGGGTGCAGCTCGCCGTAGAAAAACCAATCGCGCAGGGGCAATTGGAGAATTTAATACGAAAGCTGTTGTCTGCTGAGGGGTGCCAAACGGAAGGGAAAGGAGGAGAAAAAAAAAAGTGGTGCGCGAGCGTTGCGAACCTGCTCTGAATTGGGCGGACAATCTAAACGTCGAGGATTGTTGCTCTTACATTTCTTAGTTGCACATGGAAAGATCCGGTGTGAAGTTGCTTCTTGCTCTATAGCGTGGCGTTGTACCCTCCTCCATGACATCTCTGCCTCTGATGCAGCGCCTTCTTCTCTAAATCTGCCACGTCTTTGTGTGCTAGGCACCGGGCCGGATATCGATTCATCTGCATCCGGACTATGTAATATTACCATCTCGAGAAACTTTATCTCTGGGACGGGCAGTCTACCGTATGCGTACGTGTAGGATGAACGTACAAAGTCCATTGTGATGACTTCACTAGCGTACCCATCCAGTCCACTGGTGCCTCGCTCAAAGGCAGTGCCTTTAGGCGACCCTAGAGCGTGGTGGGATTTGACCGGGTTTGATGCGTGTTATGGGCGAGATTAGTAGTGGGCTGGATCGGGCACCAATACCCGAGTAGATTATGGAAGCAGGAGTGGTATGAAACAGGCTTTGGTGAGGGCGGAAAGGCGTTGGGGTGGTGGGATCAGTCTGTCGGCGGAGGCCCGTTGGGAAAAGTCCTATCGAGTAATCATCAGGATGCTCCATACTCTTCCTTCCACCTTTTTGAGCTTATAAAGTTGCGATCCCAGGCGTGGTCTAAGGCTGAAATAAGTTGCTCTTGGCACGGCGTAGATGGAAGGCGCGACTTGTGGCACGCCTCAAGACCACCCTTATGCCCATTTTGCGCATCGAGCATATTGTCACACCGAGTAGTTGAATGCGCGACGCAACTGCGTCGCCTTGATTCCCATTACCTACGGAAAAATTATCGCGAAAGTCCCGCATATAAAACTGATGCGGGGTCGCAGTAGCCCGAGCATCACAATTAAGAGTGATAGACTTTGCGACATCGAAAGGCCGATGTAGACTGGTTGTAGTGGACGGAGGATCTCGCCCGCGCACAGGCCGAGCAGCATTGTAACTGCGAGCGTGCTTGCCGGAATGCGATCGTCTCTTCCCGCCAGCAAGCTTCGAAGCGAGTCAGTATATCCTTTCTAGCTCCTTCTTGGACAATCTCGCTAGATGAATCGATCAGGTAGGCTTTTGGCTCGGTGGTCGCTTGTCCCTAGGGTAGAGCATAGCTATTCAAAGACTCCGAGTCTGAAATTCGTAGAGTTAGATATACTCATCAGTGGGGAATAACTTTTTAACCATACATTGTTCCTTTGCTTGTGGGCTCGATGATGGTCTGTGGAGAGTTAAATTCTGAGGGTGTGGAGGACGTTTGGTAGTACTACCCATCTTTTTAAGCGAATAGCGGCCCTGGGCGTCCCTAGTTGCTGTGCCCCCACATGCCCCTCTTTTACCTGCAGACACATGTTGAAAACTTTTCTGGCGCCCAACGGATTTCACCTGTAGCTTCTTCTATGTCTGCAAAGACTTTATTTTTGCAATATAAATTTATTATATAATAAAAATTCATAATTAATTCTCAAGTCCTGTGGTCTAGTGGTAGTAGGTTCAGCCTTACTCTCTTAAAAGAAACCCTAACTAACAAAAGGCAGTGACGTCCGCCTCACATTCGTCACGTGATTGTGGCTTTGCGCGCGGCAGGTCCCGGGTTCGATCCCCGGCGGGACTATTTTTGCGAGTGCAGGGGTTGGTACTTGCAATTTTTGCTACTCTATACTTTTTTTTGACTTCTCCGCACTTCAGACTGCTCAAGGAGGCTTTAGAAGGTTGCAGAGAATAATACTAATTGCTGCGATTGCTAGTTAAAAGCGGAAAGAACGCTAATTTAGTCAGCGGTGTAGCTACACCAACGACTGGTAATCAAGGGACGAATAGACGAATACAATGCAATCCACGGTTCTAGTAAGAAAGTAATTAATAAAAGAGAAATATTTGGAATATGATTACCGGTACGCCCTGCCTTTGAAGGCGGCAGGACCAGTTGTGCGGCCCGGTTTGATAAAAGAAGCAAGTAACATCACTCATATCTATCATGGGCACTATGACCCTCACTATATCACATGTTACTTCGCTCACATCATTGACCGCGTGCTACGTATCACCTCTTATATAGAAATCTTACACACTAGTGACCTTACCGCTATCCTTTCTTCTTTTGCTACCCTGCCCCACAGTCCCCTGAACAGCTAGCCTTCAGCCTCACCCTGGACTGCCAACCAAGGCACTGACGAAAAAGTGGGGGTGATGTAGAAGAATCGCGTGGCACCCGCATAGGATAAAGGAGTGATAGAAGAATGCAGAAAGTTTCCGTTTTTACGACCGCGCGATCCCGGTCGCCGTAAATCAAGCGGGCGGGTGGCAAGAAGGGCAAACTTCGAGGCGTCTGTCGGTGCTGTGCGCAACCCTGAAATCCACTCACAACATCGTATGAGAGATTCAAGATATGCTTCATTGGTTTTAGGCGTTGATCCCAAGCGGACTCCCGACTTTTGCCTCACAACAGGAACCGTTATCTATACTTTTCTGCCCAATTGAATTTTCTCTGCATGATAGGAGAACTTTATCTACTGTAATCCATTTTAGGCCATTCGCGTTGTTCTTGCTTCAAATATTTTCTACTCGTGCCTTGCAGACTATTCCTCCATTCAAGGATATCAAGGTAAAATGGTCCCTATATCTTCAGTGTCAAATTCAATCCTCCCCTCAACAACCGCGCCCAAACCATCAACGCCGTCGCCACCATCATCGCCACAGCCGCAACAAACCACGTACCCTGCCACCTCACCATCACTTCCCCTGCATTCCCCTCAAACGCCACAACACCCTTCGCCCCCTGCCTCAGCGCTCCAGCGACCGGCGATCCTACCAATGCGCCAATAGCTGCAACAGTATATCCCATTCCCATCCTAGTTCTATACTCCGCCTTATCAACTGTAAGATTTGCAATCGTGACAGCCGGTAGGGAAACTAAGCCGCCAGTAACAAAGCAAAAAGTTGCGCTGATGCCGAAGAGACCGGGGAGCGTATGCACAAAGCGCCACAGGAAGAGGATGATGGAAGTGAAGAAGCAACAAGGGACGAGGACTGCGATGCCGCCATACATGTCGGCGAGGTAGTTGTAGGGAAAGCGCCCGAAGAATGTAGCGGCGTTCATGACGCTGACGATGACGAAGGTTGTTTGCGAGTCGATTCCGAGTTCAAGGGCGTATTTTTGGATGTAGAAATAGGGGACGTAGGTGCTCATAACCATGAACGCGTAGGCTGTCTCGGTTAGCATATTTTGACGAGGTTGTATGGGAAACATACCGAGGATGAACAAGGTATATGGAATGTCTCGAAGATATTGCATGGCAAAAAATCGGGCATGCTTTTTGCTCTGTGCGTGAGGTTTCAACACTGCAATGCTAATCAGAAGTCCGGTGAGCATGACGAATGCTAGCACGCGAACTGCCCATCCAAATCCTACTTTCTTGAATAGCTCGCGCAGCAGCAGCGGATAAATAGTGCCGGCTAAGCGCAGAGGGTTAGCAATTGCACTTGGTAAGTCAAAGCCCGGTATTGAACTTACCAACACTGCTCCCTGTGCTCACAATGCCCGCGACCAGCATTCTTCTCTTAGTGAAGTAGAATGGGATGATAGAAGCAGAAGTGAAAGCCAACGTTCCGCTACCAAGGCCAACGCAAATTCCCTGCGCAAGCAAGACCTGCCAATAAAAGTTGCAGAAGCTCGTCGCAAACATCCCAATGAACATCAAGGTCGTTCCGGTCAATAGAGCGATGCGGAGGTGTCCTGCATCGAGGAACCATCCCGCAAACACGCCAACGAAAAGAGTGAGAAAAAGCTGCAGAGAGCCAACCCAAGAGATAGTGGAGGGATTAACATGCGGGAATTTTGTCTCGGCGTAGTATGTCTCAAATATGGAGAAAGAATTGGTGAGGCCCCTGTTCACCCGTATTAGTCTTTTGGGGGTGAGAAACTGAGGTTACACGTACCATGTGTTCATAAAAAGTAGCCAGCATCCAAGAACTTGCAGCCAGGCCGTCATGCCTCCGTCTTGCTGAATTGAGGCATCCTCGGTGTCGGACGTGGAGTCGGACGTTGTGTTTATGATAGACTTTCTCAGAGAATATTCACTGTTCTTCTCACTCAAGGTGGGTTCGGAAGCCTCTAATTGGCTCATGGCTTCTGGGGAGATCGTCATGTTTGAATCGTACTCGTCATTCCTTCTCAATGCCGCAGCAATGCGACTATATATCCGCAATACTCACGCCCCAGCATCTACTAACGCATTAACATTTCCAACCTTCCGATGAGCCACCTCCGGTCATATCATTCTCCGCAGTGCCTGAAGCATAAGCGAGGTTATAGTGAAACAAAGAGCTAAGCCACCCAATCATTACTTCAGCTCTGAACGCGTATATGTGGCACAGTCGAGGGAACTCTCGTTCTACTAACGGGGCGTAGTCTGAGCTGAGCGCTACAACCGAATAGCGGAAGATGTTTATGCGGAAGTAGAGCTGTTTGCGCGCGTATGCTGTAGGAAGTAAAAATGTAAGCTGATGGGTGGTGGTCAGCCGAAAATCGCTTTTTATCATGTGTGCTTTCTTCCACCTATCGCGAAGCCTAGAGGCCTTATTTACGGAGGAGAAATCAAGTCTGTGACAATCATTTGATCTCTATCCCCGGCAGCAAGGCCTGCAGTTGCTCAGTATCGATATTTCCCCCGGTCAAGATCACTCCAATCCTGACCACTCCCCTCATCCTTCCAACTCTTTGATGGAACTCCTTGCTGAACAAGACGACCGCAAGAGAGACAACAGCACTCGGCTCGATGACGAATCCCAACTGATCCACCAATAGTCGCATTGCTTGCCTGATGTCATCCTCACTCACCGCGAACACCTGATCCACATTCTCCCTGCTCTTGACATGTTCCCAATTCGCCTCTCCAGTGAGTGTGCGCAGTCCATCCGCCATTGTGCGTTTTTGTTCCAATCGATTTGTGCGCCTACCAGTTCGCAGTCCGTTCGCAAGCCCAGGACCACCATGCGCCGGCTCCGCTCCAAACACCACAACGCCCATCGGTCTGCAAGCCGCCACAGCGCCTACCAGTAATCCGCCACCACCACTCGGCACAACAACTGCATCAAGCAAAGCATTATCAATGTCTTGAACCTGGTCCACAAACTCGGAAACCGCAGTAGCCTGGCCCAAGACGATATCGACATGGTCCGCAGGTGGCACGATAACGGCACCAGTCGACTCATGAATCTTTCGTGCTAGGGTGAGGCGCGATTCAGGTTCCAGACCGGAAAGAAAGACTGTGCCGCCGTGGCCCCTGGTCGCATCTATCTTTTTCGGGGGGCAGTCGTGCGGCACAGCAAGGAACGCGGGTATCGCAAAACCGCGAGCGGTGGATGCATTCTGGGCGGCTAATGCGACGGCTTGCGCATGATTTCCTGAATACGTGAGCGAGATTGACTAGGGGTTAGGGAGGTGAAGGGGAAACCTGTGCTGTATGCCACTACGCCGTTTCTCAGCTCATGGTCTTCAAGGCGGGAGATGAAGTGGCTCGCGCCTCGAAATTTGAACGAGCCGCTTTGCTGAAAGTTTTCGCATTTGAAAAATATTTCCAGGCGTGTACTTGATTCAGCACAATGCTTTTGCAACACCGCAGTGGCTTTGCTCGAGAGGGACTGCGAAGTGATGACAGGTGTTCGTATCACCTTGTGGGAGATGAGACGAGCGGCTTCGTCAACGCATAGACGAGATGGAAGGGTATAGAAGGGCATATTTTCTGATATGCTTGCGAGCAGAAAGAGTGCCTGTCAGATCCTTATAGATGGGACGGCATGGGTGATTGTGGCTAAGCTGGGTAGAGGTCAGGCCCGATTCTTGCGGCGAAGCGGAAACGACCATCTAATGATGCTAACACTATTCTTAGAAACAAATTGCTCATAACCTAGTACTGAGGTTGCCTCGCGTTGCAGCCAAATGGTGAGTGTTTAATCCGTGAATGTTGATAATATCTACTAGCAAACCCCCCCCCCCCCCTTTTTTTTTTTTAACAAATAAGTAGTTTTGACAAATTGCCAAATCTTTCAACCTTAAAAACAAAAGGTCGCAGCCTTGTGATGAGGAAGTGCATGATATACTCTCCACAGATGTCTCACTTTTGCCTAGTCTCAGGGGTTGCCGGATTTCACGCTACAGAGAGCTAATTGAGCGCAATCAATTAACCTTATGAAGCGAAGCCACAGAAAAAGCGCAGAAGGGGAATGAAAAACCAACAGGAACGGCGGAAAGAAAGTCGTATACGTAGATTTTATTTTAACGCGCGGCTGACGGCCTAAACAAGAATCAGTATACTATATACGGTATACAGTATACTACTATTTCATTAGCTGGGAACCTGGCCAATCTTACTCCACATCAAGGTGGGGAAAAAGGAGAGATTCCGACGTAGAAGAGACAACAATCGAATTGCTAACTAGGGATACCAGCAATCAACCCTTAGAACCATGCGCGTTTGCCGAGTAGCTACCGAAAGTTATGCCAAAAAACCGTGAATTGCCGATCCAACTCCCTCTAGAACAACACCGTACACAAAAATTTCACCCCAACCAGAACGCCCCAGTCCCTATACAACTCACGGCTGCGCCACATGCTGAATATCCCACCACTCGGCCTGATTCCCAACCACGATCCAAATACCGTGCAATTTCATCCCATCCTGGCTTCTCAACAATCCTTTCGTATACTTCCTCCTCTGGTTCTCAAGCTCTTGAGTCCTCCCATTCACAAGCCCAATCATTTCATATGTGATGTGATTTTCGGAGTCCCGCCAACACAAGATTTGATAATTATTCGGCGTCACAGTGAGACAAAAGCCATTGCCACCTGGGACGTTGATGGCGTTGAGCGGGACCCTGCATATGTTCGCATTAGACCCAGACCCGTGTGCATGTTAAGTGGAAAGGCAGTTTGCTAAACAGCAGGGAGGACTTACGGTTGGCTCAGTACCAAGCCAGGCATAATGTTCGGAACAGGAAGTGCTGAGAGAGTTATCATGAAGGGAGGGTGTTGTTGGTGCTGGTGTTGGGAAGTACGCTTAACGGTAATGTAGACCACGCGGTGTATGTCGTGAGTCTGTCCAATGGGTTGTTGTCAGCCATGGTGAACGTGGGAGTGGGTTACTGTATACCCGTTTCCTCCCGTCTCGCTTCATTTATATACCTACGATAACTCTCTGCTTACTGTATCGAGATCCACGTGCAATGATTTAACAAAGCCTTGCCTCGGACGGTTGCATGAACCTCATGTGGCAAATTAATTGCCCGAGTGGTGGGAAGCAAGCCCCTACCGAGGAGCCACGGAGGTTATCAAGTGTAATCTGAATACACAGAGCAAGCGCATAAGTCACGAAAGATGATCTTCGTCTCATGTCCATTCCGGTGTTGACTTCTGAGCAAAAAGATTCCCCAATCCTGTACAACACTAACACACAAATCAACCACCTCCTACCCCCTCAACTACCCACGCGCTCCATACATACATACCTCTAACACCAACAAGCCGGAAGCGAGCCCACAAATCCATCCCATCCCAACCCCTATCCCCAACTCCCTTCTCCAAACGCCAACGTCCGAACCAAAGGAAACAACCCCCAACTCCACTTCGACGCCGTCCAATCGCACCAACCAAAACAGGCACATCTCCCTCAATTTCCAACTCGTCTGTCCCTTCTCAATCTACCACTCAAAAGTACGTCTGCTTACTCTATCTACCTGTATAACCCCAACCCCAAACCCTGGGAATACCATGCCACCTGCACTATTGTAAACTTCCCCCGCGTCTCCCCCATGCTATCCGCACACAGAGCGTCTAATGCAACAAGTATAGATGCCGACCAGGAAGAGGTCCGATAAGCAAAAGAGATGCGTCCGTCACAGCGGGGCCATATGAGCGATGACACGGAGCAAGGCTACACCATTCTGCCAAGAAGTGATGTTGCATACTAATGTTAGGGAATGCCGGCGCATTGACCCAAGACCGTATACCATGTACCGCTGATCTAGTCTAACACCATCCCACGTACCCCCCACCATATATGCCCTCCGCCATCCAAACTCCACCGAACCCTCCACACACCAGCAACCCCTTCACTCATCCAGCCCCATCGACCGCTCCCCCATCCCGTCAAACGTCTGCCCCCCACCAGGAATATACCCATAATTAACCCTTGACCTGACCTCCACCTCCACCAAATCAACCCAAACACACCCATCCCCACCCTGCACAATACCCACCTTAACTCCTACCCCCAAATCCATCAAGAGAACCGTCTTCCAACCCTTTCCCGCATTCTCCCCATCCCGCCCAACAACCTCCACCACCTTCTCCCTCGCAGCCTCGCGTGTTCCTGCCCAATCCACAACAACCACGTTCGAAGCAAGCAGGCCCTCAGATTCCACTTTGAAGGACCAAGTCTCGATGATGTTGCCGGAGAAGTGCTCGATGTCGACGGTTTTGTAGACAAAGGGCGTGCGTTTCTGCGGGTAGTCCCAGGGCATGCCTTTGGGTGTCTTATCAACGATCGCGTAGTAGGGTTTGTCGTTGACGATGTGGATCTCGATGGAGGTTGAGGACTTGATGATGAGGTAGGTGGATCTGGGCATTGTGGTATACGTGTTGGTGCAACTTGTTCGGGGGCTTGGATAAAAAGAGCGTTCGCGGTGGGTGGCTGAGGAGGTAAGAAGGAAAGACAGTCCAGGGGGGTTATCATGGAGTCGGCTGCGGAACTCGAGCCTTCCTCAATGTGAGAAATTCGAACTGCCGAGGGTTTGTAGCTCCGTTTGCGCACGTTGATCCGCAAGGGAAACGGAAAAAGGCGCTCAGCTCACGCGAGTGAGAGATAAACCGGTGTTTCTATCAAGCACCCGCCGCGAAGAAGCTCAAGAAACTTCCTGCCGTCAACCCAGCGACGAGCGACAACGACATGAAGCCTCCAGCAGCCTCGCGCTCTTCCATGTCTACGTACTCGACAAAGCCCATCATGCAGTTGCTTCCAATGTAGCCGTTTGTGGCGCCGAAGAGGAGCTGTACCACGAGCAGGTAGAAAACGTCAGAGCTGATTGATGCACCTTTTCCACCAATGTTGCAGAGGAGATACATGGGTATAAACACGGTCCGAGATATAGAGAGTATGAAGAGAAGACGAGGTCGCGAAGTGATACTCAAGCCAGGCAGACCGGGAACCACACGACCGAGGAGATCTCCAATGTTCCAGAAGAGAAAGCCTAGCGGGATAAAGGAAGCCGGCTGGAAGAGGCGCGGGGCAGTTGCGGCGTCTCGAACGCTTAGGATCTGCGAAGTGAAGACGGGATAAATCATGGTGATGGCAAAGTTGAGAAAGACGGCTGCAGCCAGCCAGAACAGCTTCTTCAAAAGTCGCGCGAGCGGAATAGACTTGCGTTCCGCCGTCTCAAGTCCCGAGTCAACTTCCTCTGCGTCCAGAGTATGTTTGATGCGCTCCCGCGAGCCATGCAGTGAGAGGAGGTAGGCGAAAGCGACCAAGGTGAGGGCTGAGATGGCGGTAGCCGTCAAGAAGTAGACGAAGGCAGACGTGCTCGACTGCTGGGGGGCGCCTTCTTTGGTCTCTTTTGGGGGCACAGAGAGCACAGAGGCAATCTGCGTGATGCAGGGCAGCACGCCGGCGATGCCTTGGCCCATCATGATGCCTTGGGTATACTCCTCCCTTCCAAATCCGGACACGTATGCAAACACGCCGTTCTGACACAAGGCGGTGGCCAGACTAGCGGCGAACACAGTGATTATGAAGAAGGCAAAGTACACGCCGGGTGACACACCGAGGAACAGCCGTGTGGACATGGCGAGCAGGGCGAAGATGGCCATGTTCAGCGCGAGCGAGGCAATGATGCGTTTCGGGTACGAGGCGCGGGCCTGCAGCTTGGTCAAGACGATCATGGAGCCCAGATTGCCCACGGTCGAGACGGCTAGTTCGGCGGACTGGAAGTTGCGGAGGAGGTGCTCGTCGGAGGCGAATCGTTTTTGGAAGTAGGGCGCTGCTGCGAGGAACATGTTCCTGGGCCGTGTCAGACAAATAGCAGTATCCCGATCACACGCCTTACCATGCCCATAGCATAGCAACGCCGAGCAGCACGAAGACGGAGTAGTCGATCCATGAGAACTCCTCCTGCTTGTCATGCTCTATCGGTTCGCCATTCGGTCGCTCCGAGCCGCCTTGTAGAGGCTCATAAGACGCGTCCGATATCTGGCTCTCGAAGATGCGCCGTATCCGTTCCATGATGGTTGCGAGGGCGGTACGGAAGTGAATGTAGTCGGGGTACGGTACGGCGGGTAGCAGCGTGAGTTCCAGACGTGGGGGAGGGAAAGAGCGGATGTCTGAAGAGACGGCAGGAGCGGTTATGAAGGGAGAATGCAGGCATGCATCTTCAGGCGGGCGTCGACATGGGACGGGCTGTGAAGCTGCGCGGATGACTGACGCTGCGTGACGCCGGTTGACGCCTGGCACCTGATAGCGTGCACTGATGCGGCCTGGGCAGGTGTGCTTAGTCACCACGCACAGGCGATCCCCCGCGATAGCCCCAGAGCCCCTCCAAACATTTACGACCCAACACCCACGCCTCTACACAGACGCGCACACTACCATCGCGATGCCGCCCAACCCGCCGCAGACGCTCTCGGTGAAGCGGAAACGCACCGAACAGCCCGTCGGCAGTCTCGTCGTCGAACACAGCGAGAAGCGCCAAAAGAGCGAAAAGAGCGAAAAGAGCGGACGATTTGCCTGGCGCCTCGTCCACAAGCCTGACCATCCAATACCGCCGTCTCTACCGTCGCCCGTGCCGCAGCCCAACCAACGCTTTATCCTCTCCACCACGACCGGTGAACGGGTGCTTGTGCCGCACCCGAGCCACGCCCCGCGCACGACAGCTGGGGAGACAAATGCAGAGTCAGTAGCGGAGACCAGAGTGCCCAGGGCACCGTCAGCTGCTGCACCGGACACTGCTCGCCCGCGAAAGCGTCCGGGCGCAGGCACAGCGCCCCACGGTGTAAAGCCAGTTGCCGCAGCCAAGACAGCGCACGGTGCTGGACCGCCAGAAGATGTGGTGCGTCGGTTTGAGCAATTCTCCGCCGAGGTGGAGGAGGACGAATTGGAAAGGTCAAGGTCAGGGTCAAGGCCACCGGCTTCGCCGACCAAGTTCAAACCCAGGGTGCCCGCACTTCGGTACAAGGACCGACATCCGGAGAAGGCTGCAGTCCTCGCCGAGCACGATCCGGACGCGATGGACTTGGATGACTATGTGTATGACACATACGTGCGCGAGGTTATCGTGCCCGACGCCAACGGCAAGATACCCGAGCCACAAGGCACTGTCGGTATCATTGTGCTCAACGAAGAAGACGAGGAGTTTTGGAATGGAGACAACGAAAGCGACCGAGAATTCGCGACCGATGACGAGGACGAGAATGCTGAGGAATACTACGCTAACGACTACCCCGAGGACGAGATGAGCTCAGACGATGAGTACGACCGGAACTTCTACAAGCCGAGTCATCGCAAAGGGTCTGATGAGGAGTATGATTTGAACGATAGCAGTGATGATGACGCCGGTGCACGCAGCGATGGAGACGAGGATGATGAGCATTTCCGACGCGTTGCCCCCCTTACCGCGCCGGGATACTGGGGTCGTCCTGGGGAGTAATGGACCGTTTCCATCATCGGTCGATATATGCACGTCTTAGAGCATCCGTGCGATGTGATCGAAAGGGAGTACGTCATCAAAGATGGGCGCGCTCCGGTCTCTCGCAGTAAATTGGACGGCTGTGAGGGGGCAGAGCCTCAGGACGGTCGAAAATCCTCAGATCCATGCATGTTACGATGCCAACTCGGCCCATCTCATCGCACGTCCGTATGGTCGAGCTAATCGTCTTGCAGACCTTTGCGTTCTCATATACCCGAGTCTAACTGCTTTTCGAACGATCTTTCCTTTTCATCATGCCGGCCAAAGGCGTCTTACGTCGTTTCAATACCCTCGCTTTCGACACATTCACCGCCTGTCGTTTCGTTCCGCCTTGTACACTTTGAAACGCGTGAAAATGTGGCGGCCAAGGTGTGCTTCTTCGCAAATGGAGGCGTCGTGGCGAACATTTATTGGCCAATTTGCTATCGACGCATGAATCCAGGGCGGGGCAGACGGACTCCGTATCGTGTCAGGTGACGATGTATGTCCTATAGGCATTGCGGCGACTTGCAATTACTTAGTAATGCTCTGGGGGCAAACACGACCGGAACCGAGTGGCACAACCATGAAAGCTATCTCGGAAACACGCTCACTGCTACAGTACCTCTCTGGGGGCTTATGCGAAGGGCCTAATTGTAACTCGTCATCTCGCGCATGCGCATCAATTTCTCAGCCCAACAGCATGCAACTTTTTGCTGTGCCACCCGACTGCATGAGCTCACTCAGCCCGCATTCTCAGCGTGAACATGTCTTGGGCAACGGGAGTGCTCTCCGTAGACATTTTCTGGCTCTCTCTTTCCTAATGCCGCGAACGGGCGGCCTCAACATTCTTACAGGAAGCCGCACGCGTCAACAGCGGGCGGAACGCAGGATCCGAGAAGTGCGACGGCTGAAATCCAGGTTGGGATCTGTTTGCCCGCATTTTGGGTACCAGCCCGTTGACTGCTACTGCTGCTACAACCACATCGACAGCGTAAAGTTAAGGTTGCGGTCAAAGCACCAAATCCACTTGGGCGACAATCAATTCGCCGGGTCGCTCCCTTAGCTGTACTCCGCCCCTTAAGCGCTGGCTTCCATGCAAGTGCAGGCATATCCAAGAGCGTCGCATGCCGAACGGTGTCCAGCCGACCATCCACCCGGGATACGGACCACTACCTTACCGGAGATCGACTATTAACCACCTTTCCCCGAGTAAACGATGCAGAAACGGTCAATTATCGAACTTTCCGGGCATTATCGGACCTCATCTATTTTCCTGTTTAGGAAATTATTAGTCAATAGCTGCAGATTACTTGAACAACACGACATCAGTACATGCACCTGCGGCTATCCCGTCTTACACACAACGATGCGGCTCAACTACTCCTCGGCTACTATTGGCCTCCAACCCCGGTGTTCCTTGCGAAGAAACTGCATGTTTATGTGGCATCCTCGCCTTCAAACAGGCCGCCTTTATGACCGCAGACAGAGTTTGGTGTGATAGGAGGTGGATGAGTTTGCCTTCTTTCACATCGACTGCGAGAGGGCGAGAGGGCGGGAAGGAGAGATCTTTTGCCCGCTTTCTGGCGACGATATAAAGGCTTTTGGGTTGCTGTTGTTAGAGTCAACCACACTACTACCGTTAGCATCTTCCGGCGCTTTGCGAATACCATTCCCTATCTATTCGGAGCTCTTATTTTATCGTCGCCGTTCTGGTACGTCGCACTCCTATTGAGCCGCACAGGACTTGGCATCACACTGGTTCCACCCTACAGTACTACTTATCATAGTATATTCATTCTAAGGGTTTCTGCCACCAGTACTCACCATAACCCCAATTGAAGGGCGCAGCTTTGATTACCATCATGCCTGCGTAAGAACATCCCCAATATCCCCACTTCCTGTCGTTGAGCTCCATACTTATTGAAGACATACAGAAATCACCCCAACAATACAGGCGCAGCAGCCCCAAGATGCGCTTCCACCCAAGCCCAACCCTCGCAACCCACGCCTGCAGCACAGACGCCACCGATCCGCAGTAACACTCAATGCGCCCACCATCACACTTCTCAACAGCCCTCTGTCACATGTGGTCACCAAGGCAAGGGTACGGGTGCCACCAGCTATGCGATGGCTACATGGCTCGCCAGCGAAGATGAACCGTGGTCAACATGGAATCGGAGGAATGATTGATGTGGTCACGTGTTGACGGCATGGCAACCAGTTGGTCACATCGACTGCTGCTGTTGCAATAGTCAGTGAAACAGGGGTACCGGTGTCGTGGGGCTTTATTTCGCAATATCAGAAAGGCTTGAGACGCTGGAGATGTGCGTCTCAGCCGTTCATTGAGGGCTCGACGGAATGTGGGTCTAAACCATAGAAACGAGGATATTCGGGCGGTCAGGAGTAACGAATATATATACGCGGTACGGATACGGCGTCTCGGGACGGGATAAATGACCTATACAGACGGTTCGGGCGTGAATGGCATAGACATAATCGTGAACGGCATAGATATAGACGGGTATAGATCTCCTCCACATACCATTCTTGTATCAGCCACCAGGACTATTTGGCTCATAAAAGGGAATTATTGATAAGGAGCAGCTGTATGCAGGTCGGGTGGTTTGTCTGAACACGATTAGAATAAGACACGGACGTTGAGTATGAACGTATGCCGATGCAAGTTATATAACTCGAAGGCATTAGCTCCAGCCGTCCTTCACTTACCTTGGCCATCGAGAGCATCGATGGGGAATATTGTGCGAGATCGCGCGGGTATTTCGAGAGGGACATGCTGATATGTTCGCCTCTCATGCTCACATGTACCCCCCATCTCATCAAAAGCCCATCCACGCATACGGTATCCTTCGTCCGTAGTAGATCTTATTATTATGCGTCAAAAACAGATATCTCCTTGTGTCATTGTATAGTGGACTTGAGACTTGTACCAAAAATTATCCGCACGGTCCCAACCTCCCCCCAAAAGACCCGGACCCCGGTCCAGACCCAGAACCGCGACGTGGGTTCTTCAAGACCCATAGCTCAGAAACCCACTCGTACTCTCCATGACCCTGACTACGCCTTGTGCACGCTTTGAGCGGACGAGCCACACCACGAAAACGAGCAGGTTCACGGCTTCCAGTATGGCTAGACCGACGGCGGCCCAGATGGCGAATCTCTGTGTGTGAAAAGTCAGCCATCATACCTGCACAAACCCCAACAACCCTTTCGCCCCACACCCATTCGTCCTTTATCAAGAAAAAAGGAAGAGAAATGGAGGGGAGAGAGAGGAAAGAACGTACCATCTCCGTACACGTCTCCTGAAAATTGACGTTAACATAGTGGTACTCTTTTGTCGAGTGTGTGCACGCGAAGGATAAAAGGTCCCAGTTCGTCTCTTTGGTGTCCCAGGAAGCGTAGTACACTGTAACCGCGATCCAGAGCGCGAGACAGGTTGTCGAGATGAGGACGGTGGTGATGTTTCCCGTGCGGGTCATGTGGCGGACCTACCCCAACACATCGTCAACAACCGAGTCTCGCATTTTCTTAGATGTTGCAGCGCGCAAACGTACCTTTGCATTCATACTCGCCAAACACAGTATTACTCCCAATACCCCCGCAGCCGCAGCAACACCGAGTAAAAACATAGTGGGCCAAATCTTCAACCCACTAGGCCACACCCTGAACGTGCCCGTGCCATTGCGAAACGCATCCGTCCGGTCCTTGCTCCTGTTATACATCCTAATCGCATCCAGCAACACCGCGACAATTGCGACGCTGATAAGCACAGATAAATACCTCAGCGCAAGCCTCGTCACATAGTACCCCCGATACTCCTTGCTGTCCAGGCGCGGCGGGGGTCGCGACCGCGCCTCCGCTTGCCGCCGCTGCTTGATGTATGTTGCGGCGCGGGCGTCGGCGTGGGAGCGCGCGGAGGCGAGGAGGTGGACCGAGTCACTGTTGTTATGGCTGTTGCTGATGTCGTCGGAGAAGTGGGGACGATGGAACGGCTGCGGGGTGAGGAAGGCTTCTTTTTCTTTGTCGGGGAAGGTTTCGCTCGCATTGGGGTGCATGTAGAGGACGCGAGATTGCTGCGCTGGGTCGGCGTAGTCGTGGTCTTCGGCGAAGCGGGAGATGCGCGTGTTGAGGGAGGGATTAGGGGATGGGGTCCGGGAGTATGACATCTTGAGGGGTGGACTGGCTCTGTTGACGGGCGTTCAAGTTCGTTGACTGTGTGCGAAGCGGAAGCTAGAAATTGTGTCGCATTTGCGCAGCGTCCGGTTCATATACAGTCCTTATCGTACTCGTACCTCTTTGCACTTAGCGCGGTTGCTAGAAATAGGTTTCTGGGCATTGTGTTTGTAAGGCGACCACTGGCTCCTGACACTGACTTCTTGCGCCAAAGGGTTCCAAAAGTGCCAGAAAGAGGTGTGGAAACGCAGGTACGAGGATAGCCAAGCATCGCTGCATCAGCAATGCTGGTGAGGCTGATGGGAGTGATGCTCGCTTAGCGCTGACACAGCTGGTGGGTGCATAAGCGGGTCGGCTCTTTCGGGGTATATTTACGATGCTGATGGATAGTAAAAGGCTGGCGTGGTAAGATCTTATAAGGCTGTTTGCTGAAATTGAGGCGGAATAAGTTTTGTTCTTGGACATGTTGCAGAGGTTCTAGCGATTTTGCTACGTGAGGCTGACGGGTCGCGAATGAGTTATGCCTCGTGACCTGCGTATCTCCTCTCTTTTCTAGTACTTTGAGCGTGTCGATACTTGATCTACCTAGCCGCAGTAAGTCATACACTCAGTCATCATTGGTATACTTTTCGAACACATCCCCATAAAATTTTCTCCCCACATCTCGATGACTCCGAATCTTGGTCCGCAACTGCGTTTCGCCCCAAGTGTCATATTTTCCCCTCAAAAATGCGCTATCAATCTGTCGGCCTTCTTGACTCTCCATGCCCACCTCTTCTCTTGCAAACCTTCCAGCCTCAAAATGCTCCTTAAGCGTCCCCACAGCCTCCTCTTTCGTCAGATCCCTTCTCATTCCTTGGAAGAACGGCACACCAAACCGCTCCGACGGGCCAGACAGCACACGGTGCGTAGTGGCTTTACAAACTCCATTTGTCACGACCTCGAAACCTTGGCCGATATTCACGACAAAAGTACCCGGGATGTTCGGTACATCGATCCAGTCCCCACTTTTGTTCAGCGCCTGTAGTCCCTTGACCGAAGGATCCGAAGCTTGGAGGAGAAATGTCCACCAGCCCGATGAGTCTTTATGCGGGCCGACGCCTTGGCCATCCGTGACTCCGGGTAGAGACTGGGGGTAGTGCACAAGTTTCAGACGATGTTGGTCTGAGAGAAACGACAAGAATGTGGTAGGCGGCAGATCCAATGCTTCAGCGACTAGCTCGAGGAATTTTTCGCTGAGACGCGTAAGCTCTTCAATGTATCTCTCCACCACCTGTCTCAGCTCTGGATAAGCGCTTGGCCATTGGTTTGGACCCTTCAATCTGTCGGCGAGCAGATTTTCCGGGGTCCAGTCATCGATAAGCTCTGTCGAGAACTCGAATTGTTCCCTTGCGTCAACTTTTCCGGCCGTGGTTTCTGCGCCGGTTTCGCTGTAGCCTAGGAAGTGCGACGAGTTCTGCAGAGCGACTTCATTTTTTGCAAAGGAGGGGAGATCGAATAGTAGAGGTAGGGCGTTAACTAATTCCTTGATTACATGGTCTGGAACAGAGTGGTTGGTGACATAGAGGAAGCCGACGGATAGGAGGGCGTGTCGGAGATCGTAGAGAAGCTTTGCTTTTGAGGAAGGAGAGGTGATCTTGGAGAGATCAATTGTGGGAATAGAAGTGAAATTCGAAGAAGCCATGTTGTGTCCTTGTTCTCACAAATCAAGGGCTCGATCACATCGCGACCCGCCGTTGACTCTTTTGTCCGTGTCTCAAAGCGGGTCGGACTGAAATCCGGTAAACCAATTTTATCCCTCTGTTGCCTTTGTGTTGTGAAGCTAATTTTATGAGGTTGAAGTGCTGTGGAGGGTTTGTTACGAACCGTCTGATGCCAAAGCCCTTGCCGATGACGTGATTGAAGGCATGCAGCCACGCAGCTAGCGTGCATACGTGCATATGGAAGATTTAACGACTCTCAGATGCAATAGCCATAAAATAAAGATTGTAACGGGCGTGGGGATGTGGAAAGAGGTGCGCACGGGACTGAGGTGCGGTGTCGGTGCGAATTAGTCATCAACTAATACCGGTACGGAAATAGCTAGCGCAAATGCCAGTAGTGACCTGCTTCGGACAACACAGTTATCAAAAATTCCATTATCTTGATGCTTTTAACAATCACAAGGCTCTTGTATGGTTCCAGCTCATTCTGATGCATTGTTCATTTCCCCAAAGAGTCCTGCTGTGACAAAGTGAGTGAGTCACTAACCCCACACAGTAGCACAACAAATGACTCGATGGTGACTGGGTACAAACTGTACGCGAAGCTTATGTGTGCACCAGGTATCCATCACCATCGCCCTTATTCTACAAAGGTCTTCAATAATGCGCCGTCGATCTAGGAGGACACTTTCACGTACTTGATCGCCACTGCATCATCTATTATTTTACCATACCTATATGGTAGGCATTGGATTCAGCCCTTTTTCTTTTTCCCTATTTAACTCCACGGTTTAGTTCGTAGTGAGTCATGACCGATGACACTGAGACTCAGGAGTCACATTCGGGAAGATCTCGCGTGATGACAGTTGTCCACCACAACATATACGTTAATAGCTCCAGACACATGCATAGAGGTGTAGACGGTTGTAACTTCAAGACATCACACCCAGCCTCGGGACCTTCAATCTTAAAACGCAATGTACTACTATAAAAATACGTACACAACTTACTATACATTAGAGCAAGCCAAAAACTGTAAGAAGATCAAACAGTCGCAGTTCCACGACTACATACATAGCCACCCGTTCCGTCACACCGCCCAAGTAAACCAAAAGAATCGCTAAAGAGAAAACATAAAAGAAAGAAAGAGAGAAAGGACAAAAGAAGAACGACTGCAACAACTTAGCCCCTCTGCACCCAACCACCACCCATATTCTAACTCTTATCATACCATAGCTAATATTCCTTTTCACACGTTGGAGGCCACCTTTACTCTGAGTGTCTTTGTTCCCCTCAGTCTCTTCTTTCCCTTTTGCCTTTTTGTTGTCGTCAGTGTCTCTCTCTCTCGGGCCTCGATAGTCCCGACGCCGTCATATGGGTCACACGAAGCCGTATTGTACTACATTCTTTTCTCAAACACGCAATTAACCTCAGACGTGTCCACCCTTCCGCAGCTCTCGATTCCGCTCTTTACAAACTCTTTGAGAGAATCCACTATCGCTGGAGACTGGTCGGTAATAGGTCTTTTCATGGCCGATTGAACAAAACCAGTCATGAAGAGAAGCCAAGCTACTGCCTCATCAGCATAATAAGAGCCTAGTAGCTAGCGAAACTCTATATCTCCTCTCTTAATATTGTCAAGGCTCCTGAAGTGGAAATTGAACGTGCGCTGAGGTCCATCTTGACCATCGGGCCTCGTATTCATGATGAGAGTAAAGTCTTTAACATCTTTTTGCCGACTTGACAACAGCTTTAGCTTTTTCAAGGTCACCCTTTGCGGACCCAAACGTTTCAACGCTTGTCAGGTTCGATCCACAATGCTGACTCCCCACTCGTTCCTCGGGCATCAAAGAGTTGATGTATAATTCGAAATGCAGGATAACGACGCCTATGTTTCGTAGTTTCTCTATCTCGAAAGAAGATCCTCTAGCCAGAGATACATGCGGATGAGTGCTGCATGTGCCCGTTGCTTCCAACGATTTCGTGGTATTCTTGATCTTCTTGTCTTCTAGCACTTGTATTGTATACCTTTCGAATAGACCCTATGACTTCATCGAAAGTCTTCCAGACAGGAGATATGAGCTCCACCTCGACTAGCTATTGTCAGAGTAATCATTTAACAAGAGGGAAGCAAAAAGGGACAGGGCTTGCACTGTGAGTCTGGAGACGCAGGGTTCCCAGTCTCATCTACCACAGTCCACTTCTCTTTGTATGTTCTGACGTCCCTATCCCCCGCTTTGGTGAACGACTCGACCGGTCGCTCGACCTGAACTCCGCCCTTCTCGAGACCATACGCAATTTTCTCCCTGACCCCTTCGGCCACCTTAGCTCCTGTCGAAAATATCGTGTCTAATTCATACATCCACCTCCTTTTTGTGGACTTCGTGAGCCCATCTTCACACTCCGTTGGTTTCTTTGATTGTACTGCTACTCCGTCCTTGGGTTCTTTCTTCAATAGAATCCCCCCCCCCCCCCCCCCCCCCCCCCCCCCCCCCCCCCCCCCCCCCCCCTCTGGGTCCGATATAACAAATACCACGGAAACCTTCGTCAGCCCTGAGAGGGGTTAATACTGTCAGAAGATTGTAAGGAGGGGGAAAAAATGAATGTAATGGAAGAGCACAAATGAGTGAAATATAGAGGGTTGACGTAAACCCTTGGATATTAGTACAACAGGCCTCGATACCTAAGGAATCGAAGCGACAAAACGGTGCCTTGAATTACGGTCACTATCAACTGTTACAATTTTGTAAAGCACTTTTCCTAACCACGACATCTGTTACAAGACCTCTTGCGCTAGACATCATGTACCCACAACGTATTCCGCCAAGATAAATCGGCATGCACGATCATCGCCACAGCCTATGGGTAGCGGTTCTATTTGTGGAAAGGTACTACATACGCCTCTACACGTCTACTATACTATGTCACGAAAATCAGAAATCCAAAGGAATCCAAAGCTATGCACTAATGCGTCTTAATTTCTAGGAGAGACGTAAGGATTGCAGTTGTAAAAGTGAAGAAGAAGTATTAGTTCTGTAGGAAGACTAGATCACATCAGGAAAAACGACCAAGTTGGAAATGTGGAATCAAGGCTGGCTTTTGTGTTCGAAAAGGCAGATTTCTAAGCGTATTAGTAGTATGGGTTTCCTATCTAAGTAGGTTCACGTGCCCTCCTGACGCTCTACTATCCTCTGCGCACCTCCTCTTTCGCCTCGTGCTCCTCCCTCACCACATCCCCGCCAGCCTCCTTAAACAACGTCTCCCTCCGCATCCCCAAACTCGCCAAAACACCAACGACTCCAGCAACTAGCACAGTCAAAAACACCCACCTCAGCGCATCCACAATGCCCTCATCCACCTTCACTCTAACCCCTTCATTCAGCCCCGCAGCATCAAATACCCCGCCCTTGGCTCCGCCCAACGCCGCTCGGATCTCCTCCCCGCTGACCTCGAGCCCAGCAAGCGCATCCTTAACATTGTGGTATCCCACATTCTGGAAGATGAGCGAAGCGAACGTCAATATGATGACTACAGATCCAACTTGCGCCAAGTTAATGAACCCCATAGCGTCAGATACATGATGCGGTGCTTTGACCGCAGCGACCGAGTACGCAGCTTGCTGTGCAAGTCCCGTCCCAAGAGCAAGGAAGATGCTGTACCCGTATATAGCGCCCGCCGATGTCCGCGGTGTGAGGGTTGCGAAGAACAAAGCGCCGCCGATCGTGTTGAGCAGGCCGGAGGCAAGGTACCAGAGCATGTAGCAGCCGAACTTGGGCAGCAACACGCCGTTCGCTAGCACGGTGACGATGTTTACGATGACGAAGGGGAGCAGACGCACGGCTGCTGTGACTGCTGACTCGCCCCGCGCGAACTGGAAGAATAGCGGGATGTAGTACAGTGGCACTGCTAGCGCCGTCTGCACGGCCGACTGCGCGATGAAGAGGAGGAGGAAGGTTCTGCGTTTGAGGAAGCGGACGGGGAAGACGCGGTTTGCCCGTGTGGTGAGGAGGGTGTAGCGTTGTTGGAAGATGTATACTAGAAGGGTAACGCCGAATGTGATGAGGGTACCGATAGTTCGCGCATCACTCCAGGGCCAGATAGTGCCGCCGATAGCAAAACCGATGACGAAGGCGGTGAAAGTCCCGGCGTTGAGCGTGATGCCGAGCCAGTCGAGGGATCGGAGGCGTTTGGAAAGGGGTGTCGGGGGTCCCGGCATATGGGAGCGCAGAACGAAGAAGTATACTGGGGTGAAGATGCCGAAGAGGACGAGATTGACTGCCACGTACCGAGATCAGCCCAATCCTTCAACACAGCTCTTCCCGGATCAAACTTACTGTAAAACGCCCACCGCCAGCTCGCCCTACTATCCGCAAAAGCGCCCCCAACGAGCGGGCCCACAATACACCCCAACCCCCAAACAATCCCGCCCCCACTAATATACAAACTCCTCCTCTTCACCCCCACATTCAGTGTCCAAATACTCAACTGCCCCAAATACATGCCCGCACCGCCAACCCCCGCCCACACCCTCCCAACAATCAGCGCATCCATATTCGGCGCGGCCCCACACAGCGCACTCCCCGCCGTGAAGTGCACAAGGCTGGCAATGTACATCCATTTCGTGTCGAAGAGGGTGTAGGCTTTGCTCCAGGCGGCTATGGTGGTGATGGAGCCGAGGGGGAACCCGATGCCGAGCCAGCCTAGCTTGGGGAGGGAGTTGGGGAAGTACGTGGTGACGGGGCCTTGGATCACAGCGACGATTGTGGTGTCGAGGCCGTAGAAGAGGGCGGAGGAGTAGACGGCTAGGACGATGAGTAGCCATTGGACGGAGGAGTAAGGGTTTTGCGAGTTTGAGGCGGATGGGGTAGGCGCTGTCTCGGTCGAGGAATCATTGGGTTGTTTTTTAATGATCGATTCTTCTGTTGATTGATGTTGGGGCCCGGATGCGTGTACCGACTGATGTGATTCCGAGTCGGCCATATTAGGAGAGCTACTGGAGCGGAGGGTGTTGACGGTGGGCGGACCGAGTCAGCGCGACCGAAATACTTTCATTCCAGTCGCGACCGTCCTATGGGCGATACTCTTCTGTTCAGACTCTGAAAAAGTCTCCGAAAACTTCGAGCACCCAGCGTGGCGGCAAACGGCCAAGCCGCATGGCTCACTATGGCTCATATGCTCGGCAGAGGCGCCAAGGGCAACTATTCCCGGTCCGTGTGCGCAGAGATGGAAAGTGTGCGATGATCGGGGTGGAAGCGAGTGAATAGCAGCCGACAGAACGTTATTTCCTGTTGGTTGTGCAACCAGGAATTGACCAATGGAAGCGCTTGCCACGGCAGGCCTGATGACTAAGCGCAGCAGCTGCAGACCGGTACAAATCATTCCTACAGTATTATTCAATGGAAGTGGGAACTTGCCTATTTGGGTATGTTTGGTTTTCCACGTAGATGTACCTCTTATTCAACTTTCACTACATGAGTCCTCAAATTCTATTAAGAAGAAGCCTGGGGATACGGAAATTTTGTATGACATAGTAACGAATTGAATCTAGAATCTTTGGTAGAATCTGTAAGTCTATGCACCATTCGTCGCTTTCAAGGTGGAACAACTCCAATCTTGTCATGTATTGTTTGTCCGCAAATCGAGGGGAGTGTACAGGTTCAAGCGGTTTGATAACTTAAAGCATTACCACACCACGTTCCTACCTAAGAGCCAAAACGGCCTACCGGACACAATCTTTCCCCGCACCCTGCTCAGCACTTCTGGGCCGGTACCACGATCCACTGATGTCTTGATAATGGCCAACTGTACGCTGAATCGATACGTGCAACGCGCTTTTGAAAACACGGCGCTTCGAGCACCTGTCTTGCGTAAACGCACCGTTTCGCGGCAGCGGCAGTGGTGATACCTGCGACTTCAAGAATCGAGCGCTGGGATCGAAGAAGTTGAAGACATGTTTCAGCGCTGTTAGTGAGGTGTGGGAAGACGTGGCCGGTGATAAAGAAGACATCGGACGATGTTGAGACGACGAGAGAAGCGAAACGCCACGCGAAGGCTTGAACATGCGACCGGTTTCAAAAGGCGAGGCTGTAAATGACATGCGTCGTGTTCTGGATGGCGCCGCGTGTGCAGCCGCAACATACGATTTCCATGTGGAACTCGCTTGATCGTGGGCCACTGACGCACAACGATATGCGCAAAATTAGCGATCGGTTTACTAGGCGATCTCAAAGTCTCAAGTCCCCCATCGTCTCACCGTTCATCCGGCTCTCGACTTTGCTTCTCTGTCGATGCAGGCACCAGCATCGGATGATGGAGTCTCGGAAGCACGTGATAAGCCGACAATTAGTAACCGAACGCAGCCGTAGATAAATACTGATAGGGAACCATGCACATCCGCAAGGCCATGCAAGCCAAGGCGCGATCACCAACCTGCATCCGCAGCGTCCCCTCGCGTATAATTGTCCTCGCATCTGCATTGAAGATGCAGGTCCTGTCGCTGACGGATTTCATTTCGCTCAAAACACACACGTATCCCACGCTCACGGCGACGGGCGTAAGGATGGCGAAAGGAGGGTGTTTCTGTGGGAAGGTTACCTTTGAGTTTAGCGGGGAGCCTGTCAAGACGGTAAGCGTGAAAGATGGAGGGAGCGGTGGTTGGATGAATGCTGACTTTGATTGCTAGGTACTCTGCCACTGCCTCAACTGCAAACGCATCACCGGCAGCGCGTACTCCACCAATGTGACGGTCCCGTCATCGGCGATACGCACCCAAGGGACTCCCAAACAGTTCACATTCGATTCTGGACAAGGGCCAATCTTTCGGATATCCTTTTGCGACACGTGCTCCAGCGCGTTGTGGAAGGAGAGCGATGCCGAAGGGTTTAAAGGGCTCCATTTGATACAATCGGGTGCTCTGGGGCCAGACTTCGACAATTATCCACCAAACGGAGAGATCTTTACGCCGTTTCGATCGAAGTGGCTGAGTCCATTGGAAGTTCAGCAGTTTGAGGGGACGGACTCGGGACTGTGACTCTCTTCGGTCGTGTTGAGATATCGCCCGGGTGTATATACCATTGTCTTTCAAGTAGAAACTTTCAGATGCCATGTGCCGCATGAAATGGTGTGATGGTCCGAACGATGCCTAATTCGAATCACTTGCCAGCAGCAGCGGCTTTTGCAGCTGCAGCCTCCCTCTTCCGCTGCAGGTACCGTTCCTTGGCGCTCAGGATGTCGCCCTCGGTCTTCTGGCTCTTGCTTGCATGTTGCAATTTCCTCTGCTCCTCGGCCTCTTCGTCTGCTTTTCGCTTCGCCGCTTGCTGGATCTGCTCAGCCACCATCTGTGTGTGCCTAGCTCGAATGTCGCGTTGGGTGGCATTGCGGCCTTGGCCTAAGGGCGGCCCAGCGGGTCGTGGCGAGGTGGCAGTTGCTGTTGTGGGCTTCTTCGGCTTCGCGACGATGTTCAAGCCGGCCGAGAGGAGCTGGCGCTTGTCCGCCACCTGACCCTCATCGTTCAGGATAATGTCTTTGCCCTGCGCCTGCAGCTCCCGGGCAATTTCTGCCTCCGTTTTCTCATTTTCCTCTTCCACGTCTATCTTAACGCCTGATCTTGCCAGCTCAGCAGCAGCCTCAATCGCCTCCTGGTGCCGTTTCTCTTGCTCCATGAGCATCTGCTTGTGGAAGCCCTGCATACCAAACTTGCGGCGCTTCTCATCCTCGGCTTCCTGTCTTTTCTTCTCCTCGGCCTCGGCCTTCCGCGCCTCCTCTTGCTGTGCCTTGTACGCGCTGGTGACGAACTTCTCCTTGTCGGCAAACTCATCACCTTCGGCCTCTCGCTCGCGCTGCAGCTGCTTGTCTCGCGCGCGCAGCTGGTCCTTCTTGCGCAGCTCGGCCGACTCGAACAGGTTGTCCATGTACTTGGGTTTCCGCTGAATGGCGTCTTCTCGCTCGGCGGCCCTTTTGGCGGCCTTCTTCGCATTGAGAGCCTCGTATGCGGCGTCGTAGTCATAGATGGTGGCGTCGACTTCCACGGCCTCCCGTGCGCGTCTCTCCGCCTCTTGCGCGCTGGCGGAGTTCGCGAGAATCGTGGGGTCATCCTCCTTCGCTAGCGGTTTCCTCGCCGGCGGGCCCGTAGGCTTCCCTTTCGTTTTCGGCGCGGTCTTCTCCGGTTCTGATGCCGTTGACGTGGCCGCTATCTCGTCGAAGTTGAAGTCGCCAATCTTTTCCTCTCTCACGGTCGCCTTCGCCTTTGGCTTCGTGTCCTCTTCATCGTCATCGAGCAGCGGCTTCTTCTTCTTCCCCAGCGCGGGCTTCGCGGGTTTCGCGGCGCCAGCGAGCGCCTTGTTTTTGACGTTCAGGCCGAACTTGAACGACATGTTGGCGTGTTCGGTTGTAGAGGAAGGCGTCGCACATTAGTGTTGAAGCTCAAGCCGGGTGCCAAGACTGCACGGGCCAGTGAAGCTATTTCGCCTTCCGCAGAGCCTCCGCAGTCACTTCCCCACCTTCACTTTCACCACGACCCACGTCGCGGCACAACCTTCATGGTTTACTGCGCCCACGCTCTCATGCACGACTGGAACCTAATACACCACAATCCTCATCATGGGGGACCCGGCTGACGACACACATCACGAGGAGGACGCTTATAGGACTGCCAAAGCGTCCAGATTCCAGTTCAAATCGAGATCGGAAAAGCGCTCAAAGCGAAGACATAGAGAACACGAAGGGGGTGCCGATGAAGGGCACCCATCTAAGCGCAGCAGGTCAGACAAAGACGGCGAACCACGCAGGCACCGACCCTCCAAGCGGCGACACAAGCAACGCTCCGACTACCATCGCTCCTTCTCCCGCACCGGCGATTACGAGGACCCCGATCACCGGTATCGCGAGTCTCTGTACGATGGCCTGGAAGGAGAAGGAGCGGGCTCGCCTAAACTCGACCCCGAGACTGCCTTTCGCGAATCGCTCTTTGATGCCCTAGCAGACGACGAGGGCGCCGACTACTGGGAGGGTGTCTACGGCCAGCCGGTGCACATATACCCCAGCACCAAGCCAGGGCCAGACGGCAAGCTCGAGCGCATGAGCGAGGAGGAGTACGCCGAGTTCGTGAGAACAAAGATGTGGGAGAAGAGCCACCAACACATCCTCGAAGAGCGCGCGGCGAGGGAGAGGGCACGCCAGCAGAAGAGGAAGCAGCACGAAAATCTGCAAGAGGACGTCTCCCGGGAGGGAGCCGAGAGGGAGAAGGTCATGCGTCAGATGGAGGAAAGTTTGAGGCGGGGCGAGCAGCGGAAGAAGGCTAAAGAAGCGGAAGCATCCTGGATGAAGTACCTCAGCAAGTGGGAGCATCTTAAGGGCAACCCGCCATCACCTGAGACCGAACAGGGTGCCCAGGATATCATACCATGGCCGGTCGCATCGGGCAGGGCGACGCATGTCGACAAAGAAGAAATCGAGCGTTTCCTTCGCGCCTCACACGCATGGAAGGATGATGCTGCATCGTTGCTCAAGATTGAGCGCGTGCGATGGCATCCCGACAAGATGCAGCAGCGCTTTGGAGGGCACATCGACCCAGATACAATGAAGCTGGTCACGGCTGTCTTTCAGGTCGTCGACCATCTATGGAATGAGCGAAGTGGCCACCGGAAGTAAAGCCAACTTTAGACTGCTGCTGCAATCCTCCTCGAAGTCTCCTCTTGTTCGTGTTCCTGCCGACACCCGATACTGTCCTGGTCCTGCAATCAAAGACGCTGACGCCATGATTCTCAGCTATGGCACTAGCAAGCATCGCGACCATTACCACCGGTGGCCAAGCCCGCCCTGCGGAGGCCGTGGTTGCAAGCGTCTGCCTACTTCACTGGCCTTGGCTTGTAGCATTAGACTCCTTGTCCTACCATGTCAAACTCTGGTTCTCGCCAAGCACTGCCCCATGCTGCAAGCTCTGACAGACCCGGCGGTTCTTCTGTAGCTCCACTCAGGATTGGTGGAAGCCGCACTCCAGTCGTGCAAACATATTGCGTTCACCCCAGTACCAGTTGACGTTGGTACTGAGGTATGCGCCAGCGTTTCTCTTGGCTTTAATCTAGTCAGTACAAACCGGAGGTCAGGCGTCGGGTGCGGAATCTTCATACCGCCATGAAAGCTTGTGAGGCTCATTGACCGGCTAAATCGCTACGGTCTTGGCCAAAGGCTTTCTTGGACCACTCTGCCGACATCTGGTGAGGAGATCGCTCATGCGAAGCCGTCGCCAAGTCGTCGAGATGCAACTTGACTTGGCTTGGGAAACGGTCGGATTTTTTTCCTCAAGGAATCTGGTCAGTCGTGCATGGTTGTTTGGGCATCCGGGCACCGGTGCCTCTGTTTCACCACAATATCCTGGAATTTCACGAGCATGAAGTTGTCACCCACGTCTGTTCACCGCCGATCGGTCTGGTGTTTCAAACGAAACGCAGAGCCTCCTCCCGGCAACCATTTCAATGCAGCCCACAACCCGGTCGTCACCTTTCCCACGGCACTACCACAAGCTGTGTCCATCAAACAATCTGGATACCTTCCTCAGACCGGGTTTTCAGATGATACCATCGTCCATGGCGGCCGCGAGGCTTCGCAGATGCGCAGGGGGTTCTCGAGCACAGAATAGCCGGTGGCTGCATCGAGCATTGGAGAAGCCTGGGGTAACCAATCTGGCAACACGGTATAGTGTACAATAATATATGCACCCCACAAATGACCGGCAAATATACGCCACACCACGGGGGTTCAACACTCTCGCGCTATTCTCCAATCCTAGAGCCTCCACTGGGCCGGGCAGTACGTCCATTACACGACAGGGGCGACACAGATGGCGAAGTCAATATCAAACTCTTGGAAGACTGTGTATTTAAGAACTGAGGATCTCCCGCAATAAGAGGATCACCACCCAACTCTTCAGTCCAGCATCACCGCCACCATGGTCGCTTTCTCATCAGTCTTGCTCGCGCTCGGCAGCGTCGCCTCTGTGCTCGCCTCGCCCGTCAACATCACCGAGGCTGCTACCCTGAACCTCATCACTCGGGCCGTGTCCCCCGGACAGGGTACCCATGATGGATTCTTCTACTCCTACTGGACGGATGGCAAGGGCTCCATCACCTATAACAACGAGGTAAGCCGCGTGATCATCAAGCTCCTGCTTCTTCTCTAACGTGAGTAGGCCAAGGGCAAGTACTCTGCCACATGGAACAATGTCGGCAACTGGGTTGGTGGCAAGGGCTGGAACCCCGGAAGCCCTCGCACCGTCGTCTATAGCGGCACCTGGAACGCCGCCCAAGTCAACTCCTACGTCTCGCTCTACGGCTGGACGCGCAGCCCGCTCATCGAGTACTACATTGTCGAGACATACGGCAGCTACAACCCTTCCTCTGCTGCGGCCAAGAAGGCTACCATCACCGTTGATGGCGGAACCTACGATATCCTCCAGACCACCCGTGTCAACCAACCCTCCATCGACGGCACGTCAACTTTCCAGCAGTATTGGTCGGTCAGGCAGCAGAAGCGTGTTGGTGGTTCCATCGATGTGAAGGCTCATTTCGATGCTTGGGCCAAGGCTGGAATGAAGCTGGGCACCCAGCACAACTACATGATCCTTGCTACTGAGGGATACCAGAGCTCTGGATCTGCTTCCATCACTGTTGAGGCATGAGGGCTTTGAGTGGTTGGCAGGAGTGGTGGATTGGCTAGAGGTATCGTTTTCCTCATGGTCATTTACCCTCGTTTCAAAATTGTAAATATGTCTAGCACTGTACAGTCGCCATTAGTCAAGCAAAACGTATCCTCAAGCAAACACATCATCGCCTGTCAATGTACCTTCCCATATCCCAACATAACATCAAAACCCGTCTTAAGCTTTGCGCCTATACCCCGCCATCCCACAGCCTCACACCACCCAAAACTCCCCACAAACCTCCCCACCCATCTCCCTCCTCTCCCAAACCTCACCCCCCATAACCCCATGCACATACGCGTCCCCCAAAAACTCCCACTCCCCCTCCCCCTCCCTCGCCCTCAACACAAGCGGCACCCTCACCCCCTTAGCCACAACCACCCAATCCCCCACCTCCGCCAACCCAGGCACAAGCCCCATATACTCGACCCCACTGCTCCCCCTCACCCTCCCCGCCCTCCGATTCACCATCGGGCTCCCCGCCCCATGCGTCCGGAACAACATGTCCGGACTCGGGAATCCGAACGTCTTGGCCAGGGCTTCGAAGAGCACGGCGAGGAGCCAGGGGTATGGGGAGTCGTGCGCGAGGGAGAGGGAGAGGGGAAGAAGGAGGAAGATGAGGCGCAGCAGGTGCAAAAAGACTTGTCGCACGAGGAAGTAGGTTATTGCGGAGCGCGTTGCCTGGGGGCTGAGGTTTAGCAACGTGCCGCCGAAGAAGGTGGTGTAGGCGGCGCGGAGGTGCGAGTCTGTGGGGGATTGGGGGTGGGTGGTTAGGAAGGGAGGGAGGAGGGTATGTGGGGTGAGGATGGAGGTGGGGTGCTGCTTGGGGATTAGGATGGTTTCCCAGGTTCGGAGCTGCGACTGTGTGGCTTGCATTATGCGCGCTTGTTCTAGGTATGTTGGGGTTGGGGTGGTGGGGGAGGCGTCTGTCCATGGGTTTGGCGTCGTGTGCGTTATGCGGCCGATGGGGTAGCCTTCTAGTTTGAGTTTTGGGTGGGATGGGGAGGTCGGGTTGGAGGGGGCGAAGGTGGGTGTGAAGGTGGTGGTGAGGGAGGCGCGCCAGGGTGGGGTCCATTTTGTGTTGCTACTTTCGCACTGCGTGAGGGTGTTGGGTGTGAGGGGGGTGTGGCGCCAGTCGGGGACCCAAGTTGGGATGTTGAGAGGCGGGAGGGTGGAGGAGGGGAAGGGGACGAGGCGGGGTATGTCTGAGAATTGGGGTGTTAGTCTTGCTCGATAAGATCAATATCCCGTCGAGACAATGTTGTAAAGGAGAATGGGGAGTCGACGTACTAAAAACCTCAGTGTGTCCCATCTCCAACGCCTTCACCGCCATCTTCGTATACAGCACCTCAACGCTTTCTCCGTAGTTAGGCGTGATATCCATGGCCTCAAACTCCCTCTTGCACTTCAGCCCATAAAAAGAGAATATCTTATCCCTTGGATCCTTGGCCGCAAAACTCCTATGTCTGGCCAGGAGTCTCCACCATTGCAGCTCGGTCCCAGCCCCCCACTCCCTCTGGCTTAGACCCAACGCCAGAAACTGCCACAGCCGCTGCGCAGGATGCACGTTCCACACCCACGTATGACACGCCATCAGATAGCCCCACGCGAAGAGCAGCGTGATCCAGGGCTGGGCGCTTGCCCCGCATACGACATGTGCATTGCGCGACACGGCTACTTCCTGCACGATCCACGCGCGCGTGAACCACGGGCGTTCGAGGAGGCGGAAGAAAGCTTCGAGATTGGGGTCGTTGATATTAACGGAGACTTCGTCTGCGCTTGGCCGGCGACTTAGGATGGTGTCGACGCTGAGGGTGTCGGCGTCGGATAGGTGTTTGCCTAAGCGGTGGCCCAGACTCAGACGGAGGGAGTGCGCGTAGGCGAGTGCGGCGGCGCTGGAGTCGCCTTCTTCGCCGAGCCAGATGTGCGTTGTAGCGGCGCAGGCATAGATGTCGCGCATATGCGCGACTTGAGATTCTTTCTCCGTCGTCGAGCATTGGTCGATACAGACGGAGTCAACCCATAGGATAACGGGTTTGCTGGGAACATAGCCGGATGCATCCATCGACCTCGCCCGGTGCAGGAATGGAATTAATGTCGCGGGGACTCGGAGGCTGCGGGGGGTGTTGTTACTTGCATCGTCGCCCTCGTGCTCGACGATGGCGATAGGCGCTTGGTTTGTGTCGTCGCCCCAGCAGTATGATACGGCGCTGTATGGTGGTGCTTCGGCGAGGGATGTGGAGAAAATGGAACATGTTAGGGTCGAGTTGAGAGGATTGGTGTTGGGGCAGGGGGCGATCTTCAAGAGACGGATATGCATGCCGGTGTCATTATTGGGCTCTGGGAGCGGCGTGTAAGTGTAGGGTTCCATCGCATCTGGATGTGGTTCATAGAGTCCATGTAGTTTTGTGGTTTGTGTCTACTATATGGTCATCTCTCTTCTGCAGGCTCAATCTTAGTGGCGGGATAAGTGTTTGAGTAGCACGTGGCCGATTCCAGTCCGTTAGCTGCGCAAGTCAAAGTCATGAGCGTGGGGTTAAGAATTGGAAGTGTGTAGTATGTAGTTGAACTCAAGTTTTCAATGCCCATCGTCAAGAGCTGATGTGATACGAGACGAGGTCCATGCGGCAAGGCCGAGATGCAGCATCCCTGAAGCTGCTAGTGTCCATACAGCTTAGCGTGGATTAGGCTCCTGCAAATTCGACCGATGCAGATCCAGTGGTCCAGCTTTTGCGCGGATCGAGAAATCGCTTCAACTCGCCTGGTGAACGTGCAGACAGCCATTTGCAGTACTTTCCGGGGTTGCGTAGTCTTTTTGAACCGCACATGGACGGAGTCTCCAAGCCGGGAGGAATACTGTGTGCGCGGTAAATGCCGACTGGAGCCGAGCGTTCGAGGTATTCGGCCTAGCGAAAAGTAGATGAGAACAATGCACTGATAATCCAAGTCAAGGTATTGTGCAGGAGTCATACCCAGGCTGCGGAGATCGTCGCATGTTGAAAATGGTAGATGTTAAAGTCTTGTCCGGCGCCCCACCTTTCCATTCCTACTGGATTGGTAGTCTGTCATTCTGCCATGTGCACCATCATCTTTATAATCAGCCCATCTCATAAAGCTTCCGGCTGACGAACTTCCCTCGTCTTCGATTTCCCTAAGTCGACGCGAGTGGTACCCAGAACACCCTCTTACGAACTTATTACTTTCCTTTTCAAATTGCTGCCCTCGTCGCGGTATAACGCCATGGGCACCCTCCTCCTCACCGGCGCAAACAGCTCTCTCGGGCTCCCAGCAGTGGAATACTTGCTCGCGAACTACCCCACCCACACGGCGATCCCTCACAGTCCGGAATGTCTCCTCTGACGACCCGAACACCGCGAAACTTCGCGCGATCGTCGCAAAATATCCAAACGCAACAGTTTCGATTTGCAGGCTCAATCTCGCCTCCTTCCCCGAAGTAATTTCATTCGCCGGGAAATTGAATGAGGAGATCGCGAACGGCGACCGCCCGAGACTGTGCGCGATCGTCTGCAACGCGATGACCTGGTTCCTCAGCGACGGTGCCAAATACTCCACCGATGGTCTGGAACTCTCAATGGCGGTAAACCACCTCGCGCACCTATCCCTCGTACTTCGTCTCTTACAATCCATGGATGGGCAAACCGGCCGCATTGTTTTTCTGTCGAGCGAGTCGCATTGGCCCGGCAAAGCGGGATTTGAAGTGTATCCGCCGACGACCCCGAGGGATCTTGATGAGTGGGTGCATCCGAAGGAGGATGGGAAGGGTGAGGGGGCTGGGAGGGGCTTTTACAGATACGGTGTTAGTAAGTTGGCGGTGATTATGGGGATGTATGCGCTGGGTAGGCGTTTGAAGAAGGCAAGTTTATACGAGGCCCCCGGAATGGGGCGTGGTGATGATAGCTAACAAGCCCGCAGACGAAAGGCTTCGAAAACATCCGCGCTCTAGCCATCGATCCCGGCGGCTTGCTCGACTCCCGCGCTTTCGCGCAGGCCGATGTGCCGGCTTCGTGGAAGGTGATGATCGGTGTGGCGAATTGGCTGCAGCCCCTGCTCCACTTTCTCAACCCTGGGATGAACAGAAGCGAGAGCGCGGCGAGGGATGTAGTTGATTTGGCGGTTAGTGAGGAGATGAAAGGAAAGGAGGGTCATTTCATGAGAAGAGCTGAGACGGAGAGCTCGCCTGATAGCAGAGTTGAAGGTGAGCAGGAGAGGGTGTGGGGATGGAGTCTGGGGTTGATTGGGGTAGGGAAGGAGGACACGGTGTTGGACCTGTGAGGGATCGGAGCTGCGGTTTGGTCGCCGCAGTCGCCTGGAAGAAGACTCATTGGCACTGGGACAGGTGAAGATTAGGGCTTAGCCTGCTTGTGCTGAGAGTTATTGTGAAGTTGAAACAGAATGGGTCGAATGAAATACTTATGATGAAGCTCGCACGACGTAGCAGAGCTGACGAAATGTGTAGTACAGTGTCCGATGCATTGTGGATGGATAGGCAACGATGATGTCGTGTTCTGTTCAAATCTAGTTGTGGTGCCAGGGAAGGGCCGTAGTCAGCCGTTGTCATCGGTCCTTCCCGACCTTTCCGTTTTCCGCGGCCCGATTCGGAACCTTCATCTGGCCCTCCAACTCACCCCCACCGCCCTCCACCCATTCACATTCCAACTCACCGCCGCATCTGAGTTTCAGCCACCCATAAATATTCCTCTGCAATGGGCAAGTTCAGCCCAAATTGGCCCATTCATACATCCTCAGCTGCAATGTTCAGCTCCAGCCACAGCGTGACGACGACGCATGGTGCACGACGACATCACACCCCGCTCATCCATCCACTCAAAGGTTGCCACAGTGGCGCGTGTGACGCCGCATCTGCAACGTCCTTGCGACAACCCTTGCGCGTGCATTCACCGCCAAGGGCTTTGCCAAAGCTTGTCAAGGCTTGTTCCCTGGTTTTGTGCGGCATTTTCTACCCGAGAAAGCTTGGTGAAGCTTAGCGCTGACGAGGATGCCGACTCAGCATGCAGGGTCTCGATAGTTGGCTGTGCCACGACGTTGAGATGGACATGCAATTGGTTGATAAGATTGCATTAGAGTAGTGATGTAATGGGCAGCGAGGGAGATGCAGGCTTGGCTACAGAGAGCACCGATTGATGGCATGACGGGGGCTTACGAAGGGTGGCCGTTGATGGTTTGTTTCCAGCGGCTAACCCTGTGGGAGATAGGCTTTGCATTTGACAAAGATATAAAAGCTAGGCCGTTCTCCTCAGGGCTTCATTCACCAGCGCACTCATCACCACAATCCTCCGCGACGCCCTTGAACAGTATCCACGGCATAATCACTCTCCCGGCAACAGCGACAACGAACACATAGCATCGTCTGATCTTCAACCATCAACCAGTACGCCCAACCGGAGCCCGAAGACCGATCGAGACCGAGCTAATCGCAGCTTAGACCAACCTCTCCTCGACTACAATCAAAATGCCTCGCGGCACCTCTTCCTCCATCAAGTCCATCATCAAGCCCAAGCCCCTCTCACCCTCCTGCGGCGAGTCGTGCGACTGCTGCGGTTGCGACGAGTCCTGCTGGTGCGTCGTCATGTAAGGTTGGAGTTCACTGAACCGGGCGTTAAGCTGGGTGCAACACCTTGCCATCGATTAGCGTAACAAATCAAATCCGTTACAAGCGAACATTTTCCTTAAGACCAATCCTATCAATTTTCCATCAAATTACTATCTATCATTGCTAAATTGAGGTGCTATACTTTCCGCACAGATAGGCAGCACGGTTGGCTTCTACTCTTCCAATCGTTGACTAATTCTCCTTCATTACAATTTCATCTACTCGCGGGTTTAGGCGCGTAGTGCCCTGCCGGCGTTGAACCTTGCAACTCCATAGCGGGGTAATCCGAGCTCCCAAGCTCAACTGCAGGGGTTTCCATTTCATGGGCGTAGATCGTGACCCCTTTCTCATGTGGTCCATATGCTGCAGCGGCCTTCTTCTTCTGCTTCGCGCGTCTCAGGAGGGCCAGTACGCCGCCTAGAATTGCCGCAAGAACAACGAGTCCTCCCACCACTCCGCCTGCGATCGCCGCTGTATTCGACTTCTTCTTCTTCTTCGTCTTGTTTCCCGTGGTACTTGATGAACCGGATCCGGTCGAGGAATCCGCATCTTCGGGCGCAGATGTCTCGGAAGACGAAGTTGTTGCGGCTGCAGTGCCAGAAGATGTGGTTGTACCAGTAGTAAACGCAGAGCTGGTAGATATGGACGAAGTCGTCGGCGTTGGGGTGGGTGTGGACGAGGACGACGTCGATGCCGCAGCGGGATAGATATAGAAACCTCTGCTCCCCATCATAGGCGATGTGGGCGGGTATTCCGGCGGGTTCGAATCGACATGCTCAACGAAGCGGAGCACAAATTGAGGGTCTTTCGACACTTGCGCGCTCGTAAGGTTGACCTTCCAGTCGAAGTTCCCCGGGCTCTCCAGGTCCACGTTCGCTGTACCACCGGTTAGCTACGCGGCGATCGATGCCATACACTCAGCAAACCAAACGACTTACCCAGGATGCGCTCCTCAATTGCACCGTCTCTGAATGTCGTGATCCAAAGATCACAATTCTTGGGCTGCTCCCCGCCCGCAGCCCATCCCTCCCACGCAATATTGATAGTCTGTCCAACCGCCCATTTCTCCGTCAAATCCTCCACATCCTGGTTCGGCACCAAGAACTGCGCCAACGTCCTCGGTACAAGCAGCAGCGCGCCGAGCACCACAAGAACGCGTCGGACGGCAAGACCCATCTCATCGGAATCTCAAGTCGTGAAAAGTTGTCGAGAGCTGGCACAGCAGCTGCGGTGCTTTTGTACGGCGTGCATGGTGCCATGTCCGATGCGCAGGGACGCTGGCCACTGGGGCGTTGCTCATCTAAGCTTTCGCCTTGTTCCCAGAAATGGGTCAGGCTTTCGAATCCGTACATGAATGCGCGCCAATCAACGGGCGCGTTGGCAGTGATTCGAGACTGCTTTGGGAAGCGGGTGAGACGTGGGGCGTATTCTTATCCTTTGGGGGCGGCTCAGCGGTCATGCATCCTGGTTCTCGCGCGAGAGGAATAACGGTTTTTTCGACCCTGAACCACGGTTACCCCTTTTTATGTGACACCAAATGATAAAATTTTCTGGGATGCGTGCGAGAGATGTATTTACCATACCAACATTTGACAATTTGTGCGTTTTCAAAATTCAACTATTCTGTGATTGCGATCGTGTTGTACTGCCTGCGGACAAAAGCTCGAAACATGAAACGATGGTCCTCTGCTAGGCGTTTTTCGCATCTGACCGCCCGTTGTCGTAAGTCTAGCCATTTCCTCCATTAGTACATCCCATTCCCGTTCGACTACAGAAACTTTAAACCCGACAGCACTGACCCAAAAATGCCGTAACCGCCCTTGGCAGATAGCGGATAGACCCGCAAAACCACCGAACTTCCAAAGAGTATCTGTGACGGTATTCACATGCTTGAGAGAGTTGGTTCTTGTGATGGCGTGCTATAGCTGATGGTTGGTTCAACAGCTCAACTGTAACTCAGCAATATAAAAGCCAGCACCCGGCCTTAAATAGAGAATCAATGCAGTTCCCCGAAAGCTTCCACTACCCCTGTGATAGTATCCCATCCCGTATAGGATCAAAAACGCAACATTTGTCGAATCGCGCCATTCACGCGCATCAATGTTCGTCCAAACCGCATCCAAATCCTGAACAGGAACATCAACCCGTACCACAGGTAGTTTCCCGGAGCGAAGTAAACCAGAAAATCTAAATCCGAATCCACGACCTGGCCCTTCAGGAAATACTCCGCCCACCGATGATTCCGGTAGTCATCTAGCTCCTTCCGCTGCGTAGGGTTTAAAGTACCGTCCGAATTCGCCGTAGAAATGCGAGAACAGCAGAAGCTCCACGCTGATATCCCCTATCGGAAAGTCGTCGGCGTCATCGTGGAAATAACTCTAGGCCTTGGGCAACCATCCTATGTCCGAAGGTAGTGTAGCAATTCGGCACGGTTGATACCAGTAGGTCAAGGCGTAGCTCAGACATGACTACTTAGTAGAGGCGGCTACCGTAGTCGTTAAGTTGCTTTCTCCAGGACTGATGGGCGTTTTGGTAGAGGACTTGGCGGCAGTAGGGACAAGTGGTGCGGTTGTTGGTGTTGAGCCAAGTGACGAGGCACGTCTCGTGGAAGATGTGCTTGCAGGGCGAGGTTTCGATGATTCGCTGAGATATGCTCCAGTCTTCAAGGCATATTGAGCAATGGGGCTCGTCTGGTGGAGGTTTAGCTGTGCATAGATGGCGGGGGCAGTCGGTCTTTGTAGAGGGGGTGGTTGTCTTCGATAAAAAGATGCCCATTTTGGTAGGGTTTTGTGCTTATTTGTTCTAAAAACTGTAGAAAAATCCGAAAGGAAGTAAGATTTAGTTTTGCTCCTCTTATGTATTGTATGCTATTCTTTCCGCCAAAAAGAATGTTTCGAGGATTTCGATTTTCGAAAATCAGATTCTGCGTAACAGCACCGAGTGGTTGACAGGTCCGCGCCCAACTGAATAACGGTATTACCACTGTACATGTCCGTCGAAAGAGTAGATGAGAATAAGATTTTGGAATGAACCCAGAATTTACGAAAATGCAGTTTTACCTTGCTTTATCAATGCTGGAGTCGCTCGCTCCCTCTCGCATCCGTCTCTCCCTATTCCAAACCAGCACGAGGTTTAGGAAGCCGACAACTTACAAACAGCACCATCCAAACATGCCGGCCGCATACGATCTGACCGATTGCGTTAGCAACCACCTCTTCCCAGCCGATCCACCCCCGGATGAGCCAGACTGCCCGATCTGCCGTGAGGACTGGCAGTCATCTGATGGACCTGGCCAGCAGATTGTGAGCACTGAGTGCAATCACATCTTCCACTGTGATTGCCTCGTCGAGTGGCTCAGCGGTGGCCATCGCACTTGTCCAAGCTGTCGGCGAGTGCTATACAACGGACATAGTTCAAGTGAAGGTGAAAATTACCAGCATGTCATTTTGTTTGAGCCTGAAGACGTATCTGGGCAATACGAAATTTCTGAGGTCAGCCATTATTTCGAGGACGAAACGGGTACGGAGGAGACAGCACCAAGTGGACCCGACCAATATCACGATTGTAATCTCTATTTGGATGCGGGGCCGATTTTGGAGGAACTTGTGATCGAAGCAGTTCAGCAACTCGACCTCGCTCGGCGAACGTTTGAAGAACGCTTTATGTTCAACGTGCAACCCGTAATTGACTACGTTGTTCCTCGCTTCAGGGAGAAATATCGCGGTCTTTTGTGGGATCCACTCCCACGTCAACCTGTCCCTATCGACGACTCCGCGCTCGAATGCCGCATTCTGACGGCCATGATTACGGTGTGCAATATGGTGCACCCTCACAACTACGTTGGGACGCCGATCACACCTCACCAGTACACGACCCTTTGCCATGAGGAACACGCACGACGGCGGGCCAGCGGGACCAGTTGGGACGAAGACGAGCGCCGATTCGTTGAACACGGATTATTACGATGCTCTTTACGGATGTGTGACTTTTTCTCGCGCCGGCCTCGCGACGAAGTACCCGTTCGTTCCTTTGTAACGGAATGGCATTCGCTTACCACCAGGGTCGAAGAGGACCTCTGGGAGTTGGGCGAGGATGTTGTAGACTACTTTGACAGCGAGCTCGACACGGGAGATCTAAGAGGCTTGTTAAACCCTGTCCGTGACCTTTTTGTTCGGATGATGGCCGCACCTTCAGACTTCCTTGAAAGAGTGGAGATTAAGGAGGAAGGCAGAATCGGGAGGATTGTTTTCGGATCCCGGAGCGGGTGGGCGGCTATGGTCAGCTTTTGGTATCGGACGGGCTGGTATATTGATGAGTTCTTCGAGCCGAGTCTGTTTGGGTTGGGGGAGGGTTAAAGCGAGGGAGAAGAGGGAGGACTGTCTTTGGATGAAACTGCCTGTATATCAGTTCCGATCCGCATAGCGGGACGCTCTTGAAGCATGGACTGATTTTGTTGTGGTGGCTTCTGGGAAGTTTTGCTCACTGTTGGTATTTTCGGTGGTTTCTTTGAGCTATAGAAGTGCTCTGGAGTGTTTCGGCTTTTCCCGCGAAGTTGCGCATCATTAATGACGTCATCGGCGCTCTCCAAGGCCGTTCTCAACTCACATATACGTAAAGCTTTTGTTTCATCGAGCTTCAACAAGAAATGAATCGAAGTCGCTTTCCCCTTCGTCTTGTTTGCCTTACATTACGCCCCCGTCGCACAACACCATGTTCAGTAATCCCGCCTCACCACCCAAGCACGCCAAGTTCCGCAGTGGCGCACAACCGAAGATCCACCATCCAGCCTCACCGCCTTGGATTGGTTCACAATCTTGAATACGAGCATTGCGAAAGCAGATTTTGTAATCCATTTCCGCCGCGCTGAAGATGTGAAGAGGCCACGCTTCGGGTTGGTGCGGGACTTCGTAATCGCCAAGAACGAACAAGTCAGACTGCCTGGATACGGTGAATATTGAGGACGCCTTACGTTCCATGGTGGTAAAAAGAGAGGCAATCCGGCGCATTTTGAGATGTTGAGCTCAAGTTGGGAGTGCGGAGTCGGAGTGACAGTTGCGCGGCGCTCACGAAGCTCGTGGGAGTTGATAGGTAGGCAGCAACGGTACGATGGGGTATAAAATGCTCCTCTACGATGAGCATCATCGACATCAAACCAAAATCCCTCAGCATCTTAAACTCCAGACCTATAACTTTAAATCCAATCGCACATTGAGAACCCGACAGTCACCATGTCCACCAAACTCATCACTGTCTTCGGCGCAACGGGCCTCCAAGGCTCTTCTGTCCTCCGGTCCCTCCAGAACAACATCGACAAGCCCTTCACTCTCCGCGGTATTACGCGCAATCCTTCCTCCGAGTCCGCTCAGAAGCTATCCGCCTCCGGCATCGAAGTTGTGAAAGCTGATGGCTGGGACAAAGGCTCACTTCTTGAAGCTTTCAAAGGCAGCTGGGGTGTTTTTGCCAACACCAATACAGATGATCCGGTGTTCGAAAATCCAGAGGAGACGCGAACCGAAGTCGATCTGGGGAAGAATATTGTTGACGCGGCTGTTGAGTCTGGCGTGGAAGTGTTTGTGTACAGTGGCTTCAACAGCGCAAAGGCCATCACGAAAGGCAGAGTATCAGCCATACCTTTCGATGGTAAGCCTTTTTTCTTCGCTTTCTGGGGGGCAATTAACTGACACCTCGCAGACAAGAGTGCGATCTGGGAATACGCCAAAGCGACCGGCGCCTTCAAGTCCGTCATCTCCGTCGGGCCCGGCTGGTACTTTGAGGCTTTCCTCGATCCTCAGTTTGCTCCAATTTTCGGTGGCTTCCCTCATGTCCCCTCCGAAGACAGCGAACTTGTTTTGCGCCTTCCAAAGTGGGGCGGCAACGAAGATGTGCCGTTCATCTCGATCGCAGATGATTACGGTGACATCGTCCACGGGGTCTTTCTAAATCTGGAGAAATGGAACGGAAAGCTCGTACAGGGAGTCAGCGACATTCGAGATTTCAATTCTTTGGTGAAGGCCTTTCAAACTGGTGAGCACCACTTCTCAAACACCGTTCTCTTGAAGCGCTACTGACGATATCAAGTGACTGGGAAGAAGAGTCGCTATGAGGTGCTTCCTCGAGTGAGCGACCTCGAAAGCTACGGTGCCCGCACCATTGAGGAGACGGTGAAGCCCATGTTTGCCTTATGCCAGGAGTCTGGGGGTCGGTACTTTGGAGACGAGACTGAGTCCGCCACTGCGGCTGAATTGAAGAAGCAAGCTGCCGAGGCACGTGGGGAGGTGGGGGAAGAGACTAAACTCATGACTTATGAGAAGTGGTTCAAGAGAGAGTTCGTAGTTCAGGGTTAAATTGGAGAGCAGCCTTTGGTGATTCTGGAATTATTTTCATTTAGGATTTCAACTTAATCTATAAACAATCTACAAATACACATACTCCGGAAAACAGTTTGGTTGCAAACATTTTGACCAGAAGGTCACAGCAGGGACTCACCAAGGGGGTCTCTGTGGCTTATTCCTAGACCTTCCAAGAGCACTTCCCGTGAAGAGGGCTTTGTGAACATACATTAGCAACGGCCTGAAATGGACGTGGTCATCGAACAGATGAAACTCCTTCCAATGAGATGTGTACCCAAATACTGACTTCACACACGGCGAGCTCGGATCCGGCACTATAATACTACCCGGAGTGGTGCTAGGATCTAGCTCCATGTTATTACCCGGGGTGGCGCTAACGTGGTCGTTAGTCTTCCATGTTGATGCGCTCGCAAATTACGACACCCGGAGTTTTCCCTCCTGTCGAATAAACAAGTCGGCCAGGACCTGCCTCTCTCAGTACGCCGGCTTTAAAGACATGAAGATGGACCCGGCTGTGATATGCCACCAGACATCGAGCCGGTTGACGAATGCGAGTCGGTCTTCTAGGCCTTCACTAATCCCCGGTTCAAAAACTGATAGCACTCGATGCATTGGTGCCGTGAGTCGATCCGGTCATCCTAATCGAAGGCTTTTTTGGTTTTTCTTGCTTGCTCCTTCGATCTATATTTGAACAACTTTCTCGATCTGTTTTACAAGAGCATACTTGTAAGCTTCGGCTGGCTGAAATGGTTCCCCAGTGCCGTTGCCTGTACCCATAACGGTGTCTTCGATTGGTCCGATACCGCAGTACACAATGTTATGAAGGCGTTCCTTTCGCATCAGTGTGAAAGCCGACTCTGCTAGCCGGTTCGCCCGATTGAAGTCCCTAGTTTTGACCATTCCTTCATCGATGGATCCGATTCGTCGCACGAGATGCGGGACCGTATCAAAATTTTCGTAATGAGGCGTTATCTTGTTTACCCATTCCAGAATCGCGCAAACTCGACGAAGTGAGATGCAGCAGGAAACTCATGATTCGAGATATGGGTTAAGATGTGGGGTTCCCCTTCCCCAAGACTATCGCCCATGCATCATCCGTGCGTAGAAATCAATTAAAATGGCCATGCATAGTAGTACACACATAGTCATAAAGTGCGACAATGTCCGGTCGCCCTTGGCGCGGCGTGCCGTGGCGTAACCGGGCAAGGAAGAGTCATTTTGCGGACGTTGTGGAGGACACAACCTTAAAATTATGTATCACCCAATTCTAGCTTTTTCAAATTCCAATGCCAGGGCAATGCACAGACTCTTCTTGAGAGACGCTCGGCGACCGCATCGATAGCCGCTTCTGCGACAAGATCGGGGGGAGCCCGGGAATATGCCTTTTGGGGTTGAAACCTAGTGGTTCTTGATATAGGTCATAGCAGCACGGTCCCCATGGTAGTACAGCCCCGCACTCTGCACACAAAGACCAGCATGAGCCCATATCCGCCCTGTTCTCGAGTCTCAAACCCCCCGATCTCGCGATCTAGCCTTGGCATTGACAATACCGTCTGTCAATTCTAGCCCACGTATCAGTCTATCCATCGAGCCAAATCAAGTTATTCGCGCTCGCATTGAAGTGGCCGAAATCGTAGGATGGATGGATGGATGTAATTGATTTACGTCCTGCCGAAATCGTAGGACTGATGCAGACGGAACCCATTCAATACCCCAAAGCTTGACAAATCGTTGGCTGCTTCTTCCGCATTGTGACCGTGTCGACTGCTACCTTTGGCAGGAGTCAGAGATGCGTCACCCACATCTATGATCCTTTGATCACCCTCGTTCTTTTCCGGCGACGGCGCCGCAATGGCAACTACAACATAGCGTAATTATAAAATCTAAACGGCGAGGCCACACAGCCACTGCAACAACAGAAGTGGAAGTCATAAAAAACCCGATAGAGATTGATATGAGTAAAATACGACTAAAGAATATCCCTCGTAGAGAACTACCAAAACTCGAGAAATTTACTATATATATGCTACCTCACTGCCACCCCTTTCACGCAGCAGCACTAACCTCGACTCCAACGTCTCCCAGCCCTACGTTCTTATCTTCCACCTCCACCTCCTCCCTCTCCACAACATCTGTCAACTGACAATACTTCAGATTAGCCGCCCACCCAAGATCATCCTGAAAGTACCCCTGCATAACCTCGACCCCATACTTCATCCCGCTCTTCTCATCATACGTAAGGCACTGCTTACCCACCGCGATGCCGATAACAGCGGGCCAAGAGGGTAGTTCGGTCATGGAAATCTTGTCCGAAGGAGGCAAGGGCAAGTTGGAGGAGGTGGGGGAGTTGGAAGGAGAGGGTTCGGAGGAAGATGGTGGAGAGGCGTCTGATGAGGCAGATGTAGGGCTAGACGGGATCGGAGACTCGGAGTTAAGTATTGAAGCGAAGATGTTCCAGGCTGCTGCTTGACCCATGACCATTGCGGAGCCGGCGCGCTTAATACCGGTCCAGGCTATTACGTCGCCGACGCCGAAGTGGCTCTCCTTGTTTGCTCCGTGCTTGAATGTGAGATCCTGGTTGACCACGATTTCGCCGTCCTCGTTCAAGCACTCCCTGGGTAGAGTGCCGGTCGTAGGCTCGCCCTTCTTCGTGGAGTCAATGACGAAGTCTGCTGTCAAAAGCGTGCCGTTTACTAGCTCGACCTTGAATTGCTCGTTCGCTTGTTCGGTGACGGAGGCCCGGTTGCCGAGGATAACTTCCACGCCTTCTTCGACGAGCATTTTGCCGACTCGGTCTTTGACTTCGCTAGGAAGAGGCTCCGAGGAAAGCACTTGGTCCCGCGAGTGGATCAGTGTGACTTTGATACCGGGGTAGTAGTTCTTGATCTCGCCCGCGAACTCAATACCAACGGCGCCAGCGCCAATGATAACGACTCTTCGACCCTCTTGCGGCTTTTCAGGGTCACCGCCAACAACCTTTGAAATGAAAGCTTTGCCATCCTGAAGGTATTCCTCGTAAGATCCGGATTTGGGAACTGCGGGCCAGTGTCGCTTTAACCCTGTAGCCATGACGAGGTAGTCGTATGCTTGATGTTGCGTCTTGCCGTTCCTATCGAGCCATTCAGCGACTTTAGACTCCTGATCCAACCTTTTAACGGAACCATGTTTGAAATGCAAATTCGGATGCCGTAGTTCGTTGAGCTGGTTGAAGCGCTTCCACATGAGCGATGTATGTTTAGGCGCAACATGTGCGAGAGGTGCACCGACGGAGTGGACTAAAATGACGTTAGCACAAAATCCACAACGACTCCAGCATTGTAACCGTAAGTATGGTCAAGAGGGGAAACACACAATAACCATCCCTCTCATCAATAACCGTAATCTCAATACCATCCCTACTCTTCCTGCCCCCAAACTCAGCCCCGGGATACACAGGCTGTCTCGCCTTGCCCCTCTCCAAATCCAGCAAATTCACGATAGCAGATATACCACCGTATGCGCAACCCACGATGAGCACACGGTGTGGACTCGCGATTGACAAATTGCCCATCGCACCAAGAGGATTCAACGCCTCTAACGGAGCCTGGAGACGCATCGCGACGAAAAGAAAGCGACAAACACGATTGCACGTTTGAAAATACCGAAAAACTGCGCGAGGCAGCGTGGGATATGTGTGGGATAGAATGTGGGATGAAGAGATGATCTGATAAGATCTGAGCCTCCATAAGCAGAAAACCAGCGTGCCGCGGCTTTTAACCCCGTCCCTACCGACATCGGCCATATCCACTGAAACCAACCATTCGTCCCACCCTGTACCCAATTAATCTCGCTGGGCTCCGGATATAAACACGCCGTGAGAAAGTACCGCAGTAGCGGGTGGGTGTGATTGGCCGGGAGCCCGAGGCAGTTATCTGATCCACCGCAAAATTTTATCAGATCCGCCGATGCAGGTGTAGTGGGGCTTGGCGGCCCCGCTCTGGGTGGATGAATAGCTGGCTGCGGAGTTAGTCATGCATTCGTAAAGGAGGGAGCGCCTTGGCTTTTGGTAGGATGGGATGTGTCGGAGTGGAAGGATTGGCGGTGTGTTTGCGTGCGGAGTGGTTTTGGGTGGCGGAGGCTGTGTTTTCGTCGCGATCGACTCTGACGGAACGGCATGTGGAAGCGATGGCGCGCGCGATGAGGAAACATGCCGGCTCAAAGCGACTAAAACGCGTCGCATTCATATAACGTGTACCTAGGTATCCTGAAATCCACCCAAACGCCTATCCTGTTTCCGAGGAAACCCACTCGTACTATGCAACGCTAAAGGAAAGCGGACCAAAGTACACCCCACCTCTTCCATCCTCCTGTTACTTGTACGCTCTCAACATCCTCTCCTCATCCCTCCACCAGCCGCACTGCCTCATTCTTATTCCATCACTTTCGTTTTCGACGTGCACGCCACCCCTCTCCTCGTTGCTCACCTTCAACTCCTTGCCGCCCAAATGCTCATACCTTTCCCATTTGGGCGAATCCTTCGTCTTGTGCGAGTTCGGGTCCCCATTTACGATAAAGCTGGAGTAGTACGCACTATAGATATCGCTAATGTGGGGATGCCGCACGTGGGGATTGCCGTTGAAGAATTGCGCGTCTGACGCGTGTGGTACGCCCATCGGCCCATCGTCACCATTGGGCGTGTTGAAGCGCGCTTTGTACACAGGGACGTCTTTGGCTGCGAGGCGCTGCGCGGTTTCTTGGACCGGGCAAATGTACGAGTAGTCGCCGTACGCAGCGGATACGCGGTTGAATTGTGGGGATTCCGGGGAGTCCGCATATGGGCTTTCGCCTTCCGAGGGATCCGGATAGAGTTCTTCGAGGTCTTTGAGGTCCTGCTGGGTCAGGCCAGGGAGCAAGTTCTTCATGAACTTGAGGAAGTCGTCGTTTGTGGTGAGGTTTTTGGGGGCGAAAAATTTGCCTTCGTCGGTACAGGAGGAGATGAGAGTGGGGATCTTGTAAAAGGTGCCGTCTTTGCCGGATACGGAACCGTACTTCTCAAGCAGAGGTCCCGGTGAGACGGGTTGCCAGGGCCATGTGATGTTGTATTTCGTTTCCTTGAAGATGACGGACGAGGCGTGTTGGAGTTCGCCTAGAGATACATCTCGTAGGCACGACATAGCTTCAGCGGATCCAGACGACTTGTTCGAGGGTACTTCGCAGCCTAGCATACCCATAAACCGCCGAAACTGGTCCTGGTAAAGCGGATATGTATGCGGGGGAAAAGATCTCGCCGTTGGCGCACCGGAAGCGATAATGGCTTGGCTGAACAGCCTCCTGTTCGTGTCATCGCCGTAGTTGTGGAAGAGATGGATGCCCACTGAATGCGCGCCCGCACTCTGCCCACCAAGCGTGACGCGATCTGGATCTCCACCAAAGTACTGTAGATACGTTTGCATGAACTTGAGCAGCATCCTCTGGTCCCGGATACCCAGGTTCAACAAGCCCTGTTCTGCGAATAGCTTGCTCGGCAAGCTTCCCATGGCGCCTAGGCGGTATTGCATCGTAACAACGATGAGCGGCTCTTTACTTCTTCCCACAAAGAGAGGTCCATCGAAGCTTCTCGCGCTGCCACCAACGAAGCCGCCTCCATGCAGGAAAATGAAGACTGGAAGTTTCTTGCTATAAGGAACTCCCGCCGGTCGATAAAGGTTGAAGGTCAAGCAGTTCTCCTTGTGCCAGCCTGAATCGAAGCCGTAATTTTGCATGCATGCTGGGCCATACTCCTTCACTTCCTTCGTTCCTTCGAATTTCCTTGGCCAGTTCGGCGGCGCAAAGCGGTTCTCCTTGACAGGCTGAACCGAATACTCGACGCTCAAAAACGAATTTATCTGCTTGTGATGTAAGATTTTTTCGTCCTGCTCGTTGATGATATCGATGCCTTCAAACGTCCCATACCCTGGAAGCGTGACCACAAGAGGCGTCTCAGGTACTTCCAGCCTTGGACCAGTCCTGCTCTTTTTGAACCCAATCAGCACAATAAAATAAATCACAATTCCCGCGGCAACCATAGCAATTTTTCTCCCAGTCCAGCCCTTCATCAGAAGCCAGGCGCGCCATTGATTCTGTACTCCCACGGCTTTGCGCGGAGCCTCGTTCACCGGCAGCAAGGGCTCGGAGAGTGATGTGGGGCCATCATCGCGCTCCTCCGAGGTGCGTGGCGAAGGCGATTCCGCCATAGCTGCGGATGCAGCCTTTCCAAAAGTTTGAATGATATTTTGAGGATCCCGGGTCGGGCGACGATGGTGTAAGTTCGATCGTGGAGACATCAGTTGATTAGTGTTGGCGGTTTCCCCCTGGGATGGTAAGCGCTTAACCTAATTCGGAGAGGCTTAGCAGAAAGCTTGTCTGGGGCTAGAACGGTCCCTGCGTGCTCAGATGTCCGTCAACACGGTTTCTCCGAGGACAGCAATTTGTCTGCATTAGGCTGTATGTCACGAATTGACGTAGTTTGGGATTGCAGATTGTGCGAAAAAGGAATTCGCGTAGAGAAGGATTATCTTGGGTCAAGACTGGGCCAAGACTGACGTCGGATGTCTCGGGCGAGACCCGGCTGTGATCTGCAGATGACATGCGTCCGACCAGACTTCGAAAGGAAGGGTTCACCGCGTGTCTCAAGTTACGTCAACTGGTACAACGCTTTCCAGTTACAATTCCATCTCGCACACTCATTTCCCCTCCGCCAGCTCCTTCTCCACCGCGTCCGCCATCTCCGCCAACGTGTCAAACTTCCAATTGTAGACTGGATCGTCCCTATTTCCCATGATCGCGCCTGGGCGATATATCCACGAGCTCTTAATGCCCATTTCCTTCGCCGGATGATGGTCATGAAATTGGCTCTGCGCCGTCTGTAGCACTTTCGCTTTCTCCACGCCAAATTTCTCCTTCGCTTGCTTGAGCATGTACACAAAGTTCTTGAGGCTGGGTTTGTAGGACCCTATATCCTCCGCTGTGAGGACGAGATCCCATTCAAAACCCTGGAGGCCTTGGGCGCTGGCGTTGTTGGCGGCAAACGAAGTGTTGTCTACGTTGGACAGTACGACCATCTTGTAGACTTTCTTCAGCCTCTTCAGTGCCTCGACGGTGTCCTCGAACGCCGCCCAGTCTGGCACGCTGGTGCCAAATTTCCTGCTTTCCTCTTCCGTCGGCTCTTGCAGTCCTAGCTCCTTGCACAGCTTCGGGTGGATCAAAGTGAGTAGTTCTGAATAGATTTGCCCTGGGTTGACGCTCTGTTCGGATGCTTCGAGCACGTGGCATACTTTGAGGATGTGCTTGGGGTCGATGTCTGTTTTGCCTGATTTTTCGAGCATGGGCTGCAGCGCTTTGATGACGCCGCGTTCCCAATCTATGAGGGTCCCGTAGACATCGAAGGAGAGGAGCTTGAAGTCGGTGAGTTTAGACATTTCGGTGGCTGTCTGGTGAAGATGTGGACCGATCAGGAACGCTCGAAACAGGACGAAAGATGCTTAGAAGTACTTTGAGTATATTACGAGCCGGTCGGAAAAATTTCGCGATGATAATATCTTCCAAAGGCAGCGCCAATGCTTGCTCTTTATCTCTTTATCCCCAGCTTCGTCTTGGGGTGGAGCTGCAACCCCACCTCGGGCCGATGACGTACAAGGAAAGCGCGCCCTACATGTTAAACGGCGATTACACAGCGCCGGCGACAGCACTTGTTGGGAAATGGGGGATAGAGCTCCCCATCAAGGAGATATGACGACTAATTCGTTTTCAGACGGGCTGCCAGTCGCGCCCTATGGTCATGCCGGTTGTCAACGTATGGAGCGGTCCAACCACAACGAGAACAGGGTCCACGCCTAGGGCGTGAGTACGCCTTGTTGTATGTGCACAGCAATCCACGGGATAGCAGATATTTCCTGTTGTAGTAATTGTGAGAGCGTCTACAGCGTGAAGACGGTTATGCTGTTGTGCACCACGTTCTGGATCAGTTCAAGATCGTAGACTTGATAGATATATCCCTTAGACTAATTATTGAATCACTGTCAGTACCTGAAGGTCACCCCTCACATCGCATAGTCCAAGTTCCCTATTTTGGTCTCCAGCACCTCCTTCGTGAGCTTCCACAAGTTCAGCGCCAACTTCTCATCCTTGGCCTGCTTCGACGGATCTGTGACCTTGCGATTCGGTACAATATATGCTCCCTGGATCTTCTCCTTCACAATGTCTTCGCTCGTCGCAGCAAACAGAGCAGGGCGGCAGCCCTCGTCGACGGGATCCTTCATGAGCGGCCGCACCGCCGCCACACCCAGCTTGCCGAGTGTGCCATACGCCTCAACAGCCTGCTCTTGCTGGTCTGTGCTCACGCCGCCCGGGTGTGTAGCGTTGACCCACGGCTGTCCCTTGTCTGCCGTCACGGTGCCGAACTGATCGGCCTGGATGCGCTTGACGAGTTCGCGGACGAAGAGGACTTGGGCGAGCTTGGTGCGGTTGTAGAGTAACGTGGGGCCAATGGCTTTGTTCATCTCGGCGATCGATTCGAATGCGACGGATGAGGGGGCGGCGCGATGGAGGTCAGACGACTGGAAAACGAGACGTGAGTCTGTCGTCTTCTGCAACACCGGCAGCAGTGTCAGTGCCAGATGTGCCTGCGCAAAATGGTTGACCTGCATATGCGTATCCAGTCCATCCTCCGACTCATTGTATACGCCGACGCCTAGGCCTGCGTTGCAGACGAGACCGTCGAGCCGATCAAGCTCCTTCGCCAGCGCCTTCGCGACCTTGTCCGTCTGCTTGAGGGACTCAAGATTGCATTTCCGCCATTCAACCTTTGTATTGTCTCCCCACTTCTTGAGCTCGGTATGCGCTTCGTCTGCGTGGTGCTCCTTGTTCGAGAGGAGGTATATCTTCGCCGGGTTGTGTTGGAGGATGTGCGCGACGATGCCGAAGCCGATCCCTGCGGAGCCGCCGGTAACGACGTACACCTACGATACTATTAGTAGGGAATCCAGTGAGGGGTGATAGATGATTTGTACCTTCCCGCTGAGATCGGGGATGTCTTTGTTCGGATCAAACTTGTTGTCGGATAAGATAAACATGGTGGTAGCTTCGTTCTTGGGGTTCTATGTTCCGTTATGGTGATAGAAAATGGTTACTGGAATTGTACCTGTGTTTCTACTCTTGTTAATCGAGGTCGGTATATAAAGAGCACTCGCAGCGCGTCCAGTGCTTCGTGTCGTCATGATGATCCGGTAGAGCAGCCGCTCGACTACGAGTGGCACAATGCCATTGACACATGTGCAATGAGCGCCGCACCTCCTGCTTTCCAAAAGTAAAATGCAATAGGAGTCGTTATCCGATTGCGATATGATGAGAGTCGGGCTGCGGCGCGCAAGGTCTCGTTCGGTAGCGCTTAAGATGTCGGTCACTCGTTCTTCCGCACCGTTCCGCGCCGTCTCAGGTTCACTGGCACCAGGCCTTGGGGAACCTTCAACATACCTTCAAGGCCATCAGCATTTCCCCTGCATCACATAAGCGCGCATCCTCTGGATTCAAACACTCTTCCCCGAGTCGTATCTTCCAGGGATGTGCGGGTGGAAGGGGAGTTTTTCTATTCAGATCGCTACTTCACCCATAACAATCGGACCTTCCCAAGCATGTTTATTACTAAATCGCAAAATTATAGAGTGCATTTTCTTTAAATCATCAAGGAGACATCAGCAAGATCTTTGCGCAATTGTCGAAACTTTCGTTCCCAAAAACTATACTATACAGCGCGTATAGCCGTGTTGCGTTCCGCGATACACTCCATATGCACTGGTACTAATTAGACATCGAAATTATACCTACCCAACTCTAAATTTTCTTATATGTATTTTCTTACTACATCCTCTCCACCAAAATGTTGAATAGTCTTGTGCTTACCAATTCCATGTCGGATCATCCCGGACGCCCAATCACGATCAAGCGTCGGCATCCAGCGTGTCGGTTCCATCCACCAATTGGGGTTTCACATGGCTACGTCTAATCAACCTCATAGGTTACTAAGAGGGGCACTGAGGACCGATTGATTTAAAATCTCGCCTCTCTAGGTATAGTTAAATATTTTCACGGTTAAGGAGTTTCTCCATGTTCTGCGTATAAATACTAATACGCATCTCGCTTCAATGAGGATTATACTCGTTCAACTCTTCCAATTGCTTGATCTACGTCTGTACACTTCTAATTGCCATGGCGACACAAAAAGCTCTTGTTGTTACTGCTTTGGCACAACCCTTGAAATCCGCCAGCTGGCCGATCCCTAAGCCCGAAGCGAAACAAGTTCAACTCCGCGTCACAGTGGCAGCCCTAAACCCACACGACCAGAAGGATCGCGACTACGGCCTCTTCATTAAAAAACCCCTAAATAAGAACGGATTACCCGCCATCCTTGCAAATGACGTGGCAGGAGTTGTCACTGCTGTCGGATCAGATGTCACCATATTCAAGATCGGAGACCGCGTATTTACTTACGCTCACGTCTTCGACAGTGGATATTCGCAGCACGGTCTGCAGCAGTATTCCGTCGCCGAAGAAGATTATGCCGCAAAGATTCCGGAAGGATTCACAGATCATGATGCCGCTACGCTTCCGGTCAACCTCGATGCTGGCGTGGTTGGCTTATTCGACGAATCCGGGTTGGGCATCCCAGCGCCGTGGACGGAAGGAGGAAAGACATTCGGCTACGCGGAGACTAGTATTCTGATCATTGGCGGTGGCAGCAACTGTGGGAAGTTTGGGGTGCAGTTAGCCAAGCTAGCTGGGATCGGCAAGATTGTGGTCCTTGGCGGCGAAGAGGAGAAGCTCAAGAAATTTGGAGCGACACACGTTCTAGATCGTCACGGGAGCCCCGAAGCCGTCCAGGCTCGCATCCGCGACGTCGTTGGAGACGAACTGATATACTGCTACGACACCGTCAATCCACCTTCCACTCAGTATGTCGGTATCAATGCCCTCTCGAACACCAAGAAGGGAAAAGTAGCACGGCTTCTCCCTAATTCACCGTGGGAGACATCGAAAGTCCTGGAGAAGAAAGCTGGGTATGAGGTAAAAGATGTCATCGGCGAGCCGCATATGAAGACAGTTGGAAAGGGATTTTGGGAGAACATCGAGAGGTATTTGAGGGAGGGTAAAATTGTGCCATTGGAGTACGAGGTCGTTCAGGGTCTAGACGTGGAGAAAGCCAATGATGTCTTAGATTGGTATCGAGATGGGAAGAAGGTCGTTCAAACTCACTTCCGCATCTCGGCTTAGTTCAGTCAAGTCCAGAGCACCCCTTCTCATGCCATTTCATCAATCTTGGATTGAACAGTGACCTGGATCATGCATGTAAGCAGATTTCTGGGGCCAATGGTAGCGACCGATTCATGAAAAACTTTGTTTAGGTACAACATACGCTGAGTGTACACAGAAGTGTCCGTAAAGAATCATTTTGAAGTGAATATGGGATAAGGCTACTATGTTTTAAGAGCATTACTTTATAATCCCGAAAGCCATTACCAAAAGTACACATTGCATACACAAACGACCATGCCCACAAGCTCACCCCCTTCCAGAAGTCTCGAGGACTACATTCAAAACTACCTTACTCCGAGCAGGCCATCGGAAGAGGAGCATTTCCCAATCTGTCAAGAAGCCTGGGACGAAGAAAATGCCGAAATCGTCGCTCTTCATTGCTCTCATGTCTTTCGCAAATCTTGCATAGAGGAGTGGCTTAGCAGCGAACCTAAAACAATGCAGAGCACAAACGCGTGTGCCTCTTGTCGAAGCATGTGCTTCCCTTGGCCGCAGCCCCGCGAGGGAAACTGAATACCACGAGAAGTCCGCTACGGTACGGCTGAGGTGGCCAAGTCATGAGCGACATCGAAGGCGTGATCCTTCCGGAAAACTATCATATCCTCAATGAGATTCATCAGACAGCCGTAGAAGAACTTGGACACGTGCTTCAACCAGCCATGGCTATGCAACTGTGGCAAATTGACATTCTGGATACTTCGAATCCTCGTCGCTTCGAACAGCTAGTCAATTGAGTTTATGAGTAGAGCGGATACCCGGGACTGGCGATGCCGCCGAACACTATAACGGATCTGACAGCGCAAGGTCGCAGCAACCTTTCAGACAACATATATTGAGGGCTAACATGCATCCACCCGTAACGGAACAACCACCCTAACGGAACAAACTATCGGTACCTTGATTTCACAGCATCCGCAAGTTGGCACGCGCTTTAATTTTTGCAATATTGCCCTTGCTTAGCATGCTAAGATAACTCCTAAACCCCTATAACTATGCCGATACAAAAAATACGCACGCTTAGACGCCTGCCCGCTCAATTCGCGAAGAGCCTATCTATAGCGAAAGCAAACCCTATCTAACATAGAGCTAATGCTGTACTTATACTACCGTCACAACTTACGGACTACTTGTATATAGGCATACGAGTACAGTCGTAACACTGAGGAATTATGATAGCTGTAGGGTCGCTACCCTAGTAAATACCTCTTATCGGAACGATTACCAGCTCTGGCTAGCATAGAATTGCTACATATTCGTAACGTATCTGACGGAGCAGGGTTGTGGCTGTCAGACCTGTGGCTGTGCAAAGTCTAGCAAGTGGGCGGAAGTGCCTTGCGATCAAACTTAAATCTTGGCTACTCTCTGCCTCCCCCATCAGCCAGCTCCCCTATTGTAGATTCGCCACCTCACAAGGTTATGGCCGGTGCGGGTCGGCCGCCTCCCTGCATGTGGTGGCAATATTTAATGTTAAATTATTTATATTACCGCACCATCCCTTATAGTCGTGCTTACCCACTGTTATACCTATTCTACATCTGCACTAGTTCCATATTCTATATTTAAAGCAGCATCAATGTCCAATCTCCCTATCTCTCATTTGCCACTCATTTAAAGTATCTACTGAAGACTCTGTAAAGGGATGCTAGCGCCAAGGGCCTGCACCCGCATTTGGACGCATGTTCGCATAAGTACCAAGGCTTCGTCGTTGCGACTTTGTGATTTGAGCGTGAATGCAAGGTTATTCATGGCCGTCAGGGTATCTGGATGTTCATCTCCGAGCACCCTCTTTCTCGTCTCCATCACGCGCACGTCTAGGTCTTCAGCCTCATGCCACTGTCTTTGACTCCAAAACGTCGATGCCAGGTTGGCCATGCTAGTGAGCGTGTCTGGGTGCTCTGCCCCAAGTGCCTTCTCATATCCTTTCAGTGCTCGCCGGTGCATCGCTTCCGCCTCTTCGTACTTGCCCTGCCTCTCCAGCACCGACCCAAGCTGGCTGACGCTGGTGAGCGTGCCTATGTGCTCCGGTCCAAGTGCCTTTTCTCTTGCTTCCACACACGTTCGACCCACCTTCTCCGCTGCTTTGAACTCGCCTCTAAGCAGGAGATACCACCCTATCTTTAACCGAATCTCTGCCTGGTTTAGCATGTCCTCCTTATCGTCCGCTACGTGGCTCATAGTCTCTCTCGCATGCTGAAGGAGTACTTGGCAATCGGGCCATGTCTCGTAGTCTCCACTCGGGAATGCCGCGCTCAGCACTCTTATCGACTCCTTTACCCATCTACTCAACTGCTTCTCCGCCCCAAGCCACGTCCTCATCGACAGCTGCACGAGACGGTGCATCCCAAACGACTGCTTCCCGATCTCGGCCCGCACGAGGGAGACGCTTAGTAACGGCTCCAGGGAATCGTCAAAGTCTAGTTGACGAGTGCTCTTTCGCAGCAAGGACATGGGAATCCCCTGTTTGTCGAACATGCTCATCAGAGCAAGTAGATCAACGGCTGGCTGCTCCGTCTTCTGGATCTGCGTGAACGAGATCTGCCAAGTCGCAATCACCGCATGCCGGACGCTGTGGTCGCGCCGGAGGTCCTGCAGACCCTTCCTGCCGAGGAGGCGCACCTGGTTTTCCTCGCTCGCGTGGAACAGCTCGAGATAGCCCGACATGGTTGTCGTTTGTGCTCTTGTCTTAATATATGCTGCGGCCTGAGTAATGGCAAGAGGTATGCGCTCTAGAGCCTGCACGAGCGCTTTAGCGTCCGCTTTGTCCGACTCATCAAATGGCACTCTGGTATTGAGCAGCGCGAGCGCATCCTCTTCCTCCATCGGCTCTACCTGGACGATGCTTCCGTACGTCCCCACAAGATTGGCTGCGGCAAGATTGTTCCTGGACGTGATGAGGATCGTTCCGTTCGGCGTTTGAGGGAGGAAGCCTTCAAGCGGCCTCTTGTAGCTCGTAATTTCGCCCATCTGTGCAGTGCCAGCGGTATCTTCGTCGCCACCGAAGAAAACGGCGTCGTCGTCGATATTGTCGAGTATCATAAGCCACCGCCCATGCCTTCCATCCGACAGCCACGTGCATACGAGTTGCAAGACATCCACCTTAGGATCTTCTCGCCCAGGAACGAGGATGCTGTCGGCAATATCTCCGTACCTCTGCTCGAGTCGAGTACGATTGCTTGCATGGATCCAGACCACCAGAGTACGCGGCTCCGCCTGTTGAATACGGTACGCATACTCAATTGCGAACTGCGATTTTCTAGCAATTCGTTAGACGGTCATCCCAAAAGAACGCCGCATCACGCTGCTTACCCTATGCCTCCCAGCTCGACCAGAGCGAGGCGGGTGTGGTTGCGCGAGACTGCTCTTTTCTCGCTGATCTCGGTGATAATATCTTCTCGGCCGACGAACAGGTCGTCCCTCGCGAAGGGAACCATGAATAAAGCACCCGGTGCTAGTGGGCCACACGTATAAGCATTCTATACGTTATACTTGATAGTCTACACATTTACATACTAGAAACGTCTGGCGCACTAGCGGGTGCTATTTTTTGACTCTCCGGCTCCTCTTGGATAAAGCTCCTAAGAACGCCACAGACGGCACGGTACCCCTGATCGTCCTTGCTGCTGTATCTAGCCATCTGCATGTGATTTGCATCGATGCTCCCGACCGTTTCCAGCGTTCGTGGGAGATCGAGCTTCGACGAGAAGTCGTCCACAACCTGCAATCATTAGCGCGATCGGGGCATGCATTTCACAGCGTTCATGAATGACGTGCCTTTTCGTCTAGCCCTTTCATGCCAGAAATTCCTCGTGCTTCCTGAAATGAATGGATCTTGATTCCACCGTTGAACACGATCATCTTGAACTCCTCATGGATATTGTCGAGCACTTCACTGTTCACCTCCAACGCTTCAAGCATCTTCTTGTTCGAGTCTTGGAGGGCAAGGCAGGCCAGATTTGGCGCGATCTAGCCCCAGCCAGAGTATGCACTCCCTCGGTGCGGCGTCCCAAGGAACATGATGAGCTTCGTCCGTTCGCGGATTTTCTCCGATCGACGAATGGCCTGTATAATATATTAGTGATGGATATACGCAAGAGATTATGGAGAGAGTACGTCTTTGACAATGATACCCCCGAGGCTGTGCACCACAAACGCGATTGGCCGCTGCTAGACCGTTAGAAACTGCGCCAAGCTTACACTCTATGATCTTACGCTATTGTCGATATCTCTTTCCAGTCTAACTGGCAGATCCCGGCCATGCTGGGAGATACTGTTCTTGTTGTTTGCCTGGAAGAGGCCCCCAATAACATCTGCATTGTACCCGAACGTCCACACTCTGGCCTGAGGGATATCCGACGTGAGGTACTGCTCTGGCCAGAAGACACTGGACGAGGATGACGAGGAAGCATGTGCTTGTTCCGTGCTTGCTGGGGGAGACGCGGCTCCTCGTCGCTGGAACCACGACTTGACACTTCTGTGCTTCTTAGTCGCGTTGCTGAGGCGCTCGCTGGTCGCAACCGGCGCGGCGTCCCAAGTCCCTCGAGGATGGCCGCGAAGGCCGTGAACAAAAATTATGCTGTGGAGAGTCAGCAAGCACTCTCAAATGCATGCAGCGTTGTCCGTCTAACTTCAAGCTAAGCTGGTCAGCGCTCGTGTCTCCGCCCGGTAGCCTTCTGAAGCCATGGTAGTGGACAGCCGCCATGTGTACCGCTAGTCCAGCAAGGTATCGCCTCGTTTCAAATAGAGAGGAGCGCTGCGCAGACAGTAGCGCGCGATTTGCAGCACGCAGGCGCCGCTAAAAGGTGGACTCGAGGAGCGCATCTTTGCAGGTGCGGCGGAGTGGAGAGAGGCTAGCTGGAGCTCAGCCTCGTGCTTGGCCGATGGAGGCGGGGTGGGCTGGACCCCAGCGCCTGTGGATCGCCGCGCGTTCGGGCCCGCCCGCGTTCATACTTGAGTGCATCCAACTATAACGGAACAACTAATGTAGCGGAATAACATCCTCTTCTTTAGCACCTGAAATTTACCAACGCAATTTTATAGGAGTATAGACAATGTGCATTAATATATCAGCTAGTCCTATACATATTATTGCATTTAAAGTAAAAAGTTACAGCGGTCTTAAGCTTGCTATTACAGGTTCCGTTTGTAATAATCATACCTATCTCAGCTGTTTACCCCTGCCCAATAACAAAATATAGGATATCTTTAAGTTTTAGAGCTATAGGACGAAGGCTCGGTTAAGAGAGTTCTTATTCTAAGACTCTAGTGACATAGCGTACCCGTAATTCAGGAATCCGAGAGTTTCTTCGGTATAGAAGGGATATTGCCATAGGGCTTGGCATCTGATTAGGCATAGCTATGTCATGATGTATTGAAAGAGCCGCTTTGCTTAATCCGATTCTTATAGCCACCTGTCTTATTTTCTATTTTCAACTCACGTCCATTGTTGCCCAGCGTTGCGTACCGTTAATGTTCGCGCTGTCTCATCCATCAGCATCACCACAGTAAGTAGCTATGGATCCAGCCAGCCAGGCGCTGGCGCAGAACCTACCCATGAGTGTGCGTAGAACCTATACTACTCTAGAAGAATACTCTGATGTCCCTGTGTCTCGTACCACTGTGGTATCGTGCTGAGGGACGACCCTCGAGACGGACAAAGGCCCAACGCCAGCAGTACCTCACTCCATCAGAAGAGAAAGCCTTCGTTCAGCATGTGTTGCGAACAGCTGCTCTCGGATTTCCTCTGCGGATTGAAGACATACCTATCCTAGCTTTCAGCATCGCCCACCGGCGATCCGCAACCAAAGCGATCAAGCCGCCGAACACGAACTAGCCTCAGGCATTCGCGAAGCGCGATCCAGAACTCGCACGCAGGAATAACAAGGCGATGGACTGGAATCGTCACGATGAAAATATATATCCCAAGATTATAAACTAGTTTGAAGTGATTAGACTAGAACTTTGTAGGCCTGATACACTACTAGAGATTGCTTATAATATAGATGAGACAAGAGTTATGCTTTCTATGCTAGGAGACGATGTGAACAGAATGTACTGTGTCAAGTTCAATGAAGCATGCAGTGGCACGCCGACAAACATGCAATGCTGAGAATCGGATAAAAGGGTGGTTGGTGAACTCGAGCTATGCGCGTGGTGCTAGCGGTGACGCTTTGTATATAGTTGTCTCAGTAGTAGCCATACTGAATTGATGAAGCAGACTGGGTGCGCTGCTGGCTGAGCATGAGTACCAGACACATGCATAAGAGAGCAAAAGTTGTATGGAAGGTTTAATGGCGGTAGGGTTGAATAAGGATAACGTGAAATAGGGATCGATCCTCTAGTGAGAAGATGTGGATACTACCTTAGTATGCTTACGTACCAAACCTACACTTATTCCCTCCTCCTATCCAAAAGTCCCTAACCTTTTTCTCAACCCTTCCTCTCCTCCCTCTCTTCTTCTCCTTATTCTTCTCTGCATTCCGCTTAGCCGATATACTTGCCCATCTCAACGTCAATACCGCCGTCCTCCAATCATTGCCCTCTCTCATTTCCCCACCATCTAACCCACTTTCCTCAATCCACCCCTCCACCATCCTCCATCTCTCCTCCTCACTCCCAACCACCAACTCAGCATAATCATTAAACCCACCTCCGAGATTCCGATAATAGCGCTGCCGAATAACATCCTGCAACCACTCCGTCTCACAATTATATTGTTCCTCGTTCCTCCCCTTCCTAGCATCTAACAACCTCTCGACACACCTCTCATTCCCATCCACCGAACCCCACGCATCGACAAAGAACTCTGGACCTTCTTGCAAGATGAACCAAGAGTACCATTGACACAATTTTCCACACCCCGGCCCGTGCGGGTCATGCTTATCAATTTCCACGCCAGCCCTCATACAATACAAGACTGGTGTACAATATACCTTGGAGTGGTAGTAAGCTTTCAGCCCCTCGTCGTCCAAAGCGCAGATATAGTCGAACTGCTGTCTGGCAATGTCATTGTTGGTTTCGATTATGGGTTGGGAATCGGTGGATACATCAGATCGATATTTCGAGGTCCAGGAACGAATGCCTTGGCGATCACAAGGTGGTCCCGCTTTGAAAATGCTCGAGAGGTGCCAGATGATGCCAAGGCCCACGACAATATAGTCGAACATGTCATGGAAATCCATCCGTGGATAATATGGTTCAGAGGCGTTTGGTCCCTGCGGTGTTTTAATAGGTTGATCCCGTAGCGCCATTGCGGCGATCCATTTCGCGGTGCGGATCCGTCGATCGAGCTCGAATGCGATCCGCAATGGTGTTTTTTTAGGAGCGGCTATTGAGAAGTATTTCCAGGTCGTTTCGCCGTGTCGTAAATGGATCGTTGAGACAATAGAGTTGCTGTACGCTTCCATTAAAGCGTAAAAGGCGCGACAAGCGAGGCGCATGTTCTGCATCGTCCGAACATCGGATGCGAGCATAATTTGGAGCATAATTGCGTCTGGGAGCCATTTTCGAGCCATTTGACTTGTGTCAAGGTCGAGAGGAGTGAAGAGCCAAGCGTGGGCAGGATATAAATGGCTTGGTGGGCCGTGGGGCTGTGTAGCTGCAGGCACCCACATGTGGCTGTGCTCTCGTATGTATAATAATGTATTGAACATAACATGTTGTAAGCCCAGGACACCTACAGTCACGTGGTTTCCTACTGACTAATCAGTCCATTCCTCCATGTATATAAGCCTCACTTGAGACACCCCCACACGAGGGGAGGGGGATAGATATACATTGCTTTTCACTACGACCCTGCTTACAACATGAAGCGACCGCCTTGCCCGCGAAATTTCACCCTCCTCACCAACTATCAACTTTCCTCTTCTTCACAAACCACCAAAATCCAACCAAAATTTCAATCTCCATTTGAACACCAAAATTTCTGCTACAAATATGTCCACTTAATCCAATAACTCTACCTAAAACTAAGACGATACGTCAGAGGACGAAATCTCTTCCGCGATCATTCATATCCGCAAACTTGCGCTGAACTCGGAGCCGGCTTTTATAAATGGGTTTTTCAAATACAGCAGCCAGTACGAAGTGAAGGAGATCGAGTTGTATCCCAACGGTGAAGCCTTTTATCTTCCTCGAAAATGAGGAAACTGCGAAGCGCGCGAAAGAGAATAACCACGCCACGCGTTACAGACCACATCATCACTTCTGCACACTCGATATCCAGCTGGTTCTGGAATCAAAAGTCCCCAAAGGGAAGCGGTGCAAGCGCTTGTCGGAGTTCCGACGCCAGCAGGAAACTAGCATCAAGACGGCAACCGTGTGTTTCACGAGTCTTCCCAATAACCACGTCCGGCACCACGTCAAGGAAATTTGTGATGAGGTTCTTGGAGATGAAGAAGATGACTCATACACGTAAATCTGGGCAGAACGCACTGAAGCGGTATCAGAACAGCAAGACATACGGGGGTTGGCGGTACTTTGTGGAGGAAGCCAAAGATCACAAGAAGGGTAGCAGAGCAAAGTGATACCGTCTTATGACCGCTTCCAATGCGCCATCAGATAATGTGCTCGAAAGCGACGCCGAAGATATTGCGGTGAAGACATCTTCGTTGGCTATCATAGAACCGACCAATGAGCAGACTTCCGCTCTTCCGGCAGATGTATCGCACGACCTTCAAATCGGTAACCTCAAATACATCGCCACGGAGCAACATGTCCGAAATCATTTCAACGATTTCCAAGTTTTCAAAGTCACTATGGAGAGAGGTCAGGCCTTTGTTGGTTTGCCTTCAGCCGACGAAGCTGATCGTGCCACGTTGCTGCTCAACAATAAGAAGATCCCCAAGCGCCCGGTCTCCGCCATGTCGATGCAGTTCTGATTCGGCAGTTAGATTGGGCAATATCATTACCTAAAGGCAGTCAGGTCGGTAAAGAGCTGTGCCCCGCTTTGCGCGTATAGTGTCTTGACGGGTGTTTGGATGTACTTTGCAAAGAACGTATTCGCAAGGTCTTATCTCAGTATTATCAGAAGAACTGATAGAAGCCCTCCTCTCGAACAGCTTCTCTCTCATAGTATTAGTGTATTGATTCAACCTTATCCTCGATGATGATCACTCCTATGAAATGAGGTCGAAAACGTACGTACGCACATTCAAAACATATACCTCCCCACCAACCGCTCCGCGCTCGGCACCGGCCCCTTCTCCCTCCGCCTATCGCCCCCCTTAACCTTCCCCTTAAGCACCTGCAGCATCCGTTTAACCCTCCCCTTCGCCCACTTAGCCTCCTCTGCCCCCTCAACCTTTCCCCGCCCTACCATATCCTCCTGTGGATTCGAAGCCCGCACGGAGTTATTCGCCTGATTAAGTGCATTCATCGTTTTCATTGCCGTGAGCATCTCCCGATTTTTCGCAACGTTTCGTGCGCGTGCGCGTGCGAAAGTGGAAGTGGTCGCGTCGGGGATGGATTCTAAGTATGGGTCGAGGGAGGCCAGGCGGGAGTCGGATTTCTCGGGGAGAGGGGGCGGGGTGTGTGCTTTAGTTTGCGGGGCATAGCTTTCTTGTGAGCCGCTGGATGTGGCAAGGTGAGGTCGGGAGAGAGGGAGGAGAGTCGAGTGGGGACATGTTGGGGGGTTTATGATTTGGGGACGAGGCGCACGTGGGACATGATGCAGTGGTTGAATGCGGTAAGCGTGAGAATGTGCAGTGTCTGTATGTCAGTGAAGGTCGGTGTGTAGTTTTTGGTGGTAATGATATGCGTAGAATGAACGTTGTGGTGGATGGGAGATTGTTTGTGAAGTAACGGAAAACGTACGCAGTGACAACGTATGCAGTGGCGATTGGAAGATGAGAATAATGGAATGAAATATCAATTATTAGAGATACCCGAGCAACCTGAGAAGTCTAAGCGAAACTCCGAAAGCCCTCAACCAACTCCGTGAAATGCCATGGTATCTTTCCGTCATCACTTCTCCGCAGACGCGTCCCATTTCCCTTCCAAGTCCCTCGGCCGACCATCCATTTCCCAAGCTCTTTCGCCATCCCATCTTCTCCCCGTCTTTCGCCTTCCGGTTACTTCTGGCTCGGTAATGGCCTCTGCATTGCGCCCACTCCGTAGTACGTTGCGTATGCGGCGTTGACGCTCTCATGGTGCTCCTTTGCGTGTTTCTTGATCGCAGTCCAGAGTTTCCTGCCTTTGCTGGGTGTCTTGGCCGATTCAGAGGAAATAATGGATGTAGTTGAGGTTGTGAAACCCGTCTTGGTAGTCTCCATGGAGGAGCGGGTGTATGTGGACATTTTTTATGGAGGTCGAGTATGCGTTGAACGAGTAGGTTTTGGTTGTCGGTCGATTAGGGCTAACCGCTTGTTTAGGATTGAGGTTTCGAGCTCTCTGTTAAGATGGATAAGAGTTGCGATGGAGATGAGCTGTTCGCGGGTATTTGCTATTTATGCTGGCGACACTGGGTATTTGGTGTGTCGATTGCTTGTTTTAGAGCGTGCTTGTAGGTAGTACTGAGTCGCTGAGGTACTGAGAAATACTGAAATGCTGACTTGCTGAATCGCCGAGTTGCTGAATTGTTATTATGAGCTGGAAACCTCAGGTAATAGCAACCCTCTTATACTTCGGTCTGAAGCCTCTTCACTTCCTCTTCTCCTACATCGGCACCCTTTTGGAGCTCAAAAGCGGGAGTCATACCCAAGTTTGTCATCCTCATCACGCCTTTCATGTCAATCTTAGCTCCACCAACATCATCGACACGAATTACGAAAGCGCGTCATCCAATCACATCGCGCGGATCCATTACTAAAGGTCGGCTGTCATGCACACCTTTCCATCGGCAAGCATTGCCCACCAGGATTTTGCGCGGATTGTGGCTTGCACCTGAGGGATTGCGACGTTGTGATTGGCGAATTCGCGGGCATGGTGGCTTGCCGGTGGATTTTTTGAGAAGACGGGGTAATTTGCGCCCTGCGCACGGACCGTTGTCGTGCTATTATTCAGCGCTAGATTTGAAAGCAGAGTAGAGTGCGCCCTGTGTAAATGACAAGAATGACTCGGCGCACTTGTGACCGTGTCATGTTGATTCGTAAGGAACAGCTGAAGGGTCATTACAATAGGCGATGAAAGAGGAAGGTCGAGTGTTGCGATGAGGCAGAAAACCAATAATGACTGTGAGTTGTTGACGGAGGGAGATGGGCTGAGACGATGCTATTCCGTACAATACAGGACGACAGTCTTAGTAAAAGCATTGCTCGCTATGAGGTGTCGTGACACCGCGTTGCGCACACCCGAGCGGTACGGTGACCAGTGCCCAGCGAAAGTTTCACCAAAATTAGAACATGCGCATCAATCTTTTTCCCAACGGATCCATCAAGGTGTACAAGTACCAAGGGCGTCGCTTTCTGCGCTTCCAAAGACGCGACAGCGGCCACTTGACCCTCAATGGCACATTCTCTCATCTTCTGTGGTGGAAGCTCGGGTAATCTGACACCTTCGAGGCGCCATTTGGCGTCAATCCCGCGTCAGTAGCCTACGACGTGGCTCGGCCAAGCAGCTGTCGCCTATTGTGGCGGTCCTATGGCGCTGGAGATGATTCGCTTCCAATGATGCGATGTGGTGTGAGAGGAGTACGAAAAAGAGGCGTCGTAAGGTTGAGGAGAGCGAAAGAGTGGTGTTTCGAAGGAAGGGCTGGTGGATGCGGCTAGCAGCGGTCTGTGCACACCCCGCTTATCGACCGCATTCGCCCCTCCAGTCTTTCTCAACTCATCTCTCATCAACACGACATCGACCTTAGCGAGTCCAAGCTGCATCTCTCTCACGCCGCGTCACTTCGGCTATGTATTGGATGATTACCATTGCCACCATCCGAAATGGGTGAACCCCGCCCACGCCAGCGCAGATTTGCTCCGCGTTCCCGCCAGGGCTGTTTGACCTGCCGAGCGCGACGGAAGAGGTGCGATGGCCAGCGTCCAGAATGTCAGAATTGCACCCGCCTTAACCTTTCGTGTGAATGGCAGGCTCCGCGCCGCGTAATAGCGGATGCCGAGTCATCAGCTCGAGAGGCTCGAGAGGACAGCTCCGGGTCGGCGGATACTGCGGTCGCACCATTGAGGCCCTCGCTCGATACCTGGGACTGCCTTCCTGGAGATGAAGTATCAGAACGAAAACACTTGCTACGTTACTATGTCGAAGCTTTCGTCCCGAGTGTATCCGTCGCGAACACACCATCCAGCTTCTACACCCACCTGTACATCCCATGGGCATTCGAAAGCGAAGGCATGCTCAATGCCATCATCGCTCTCTCTTCTGCTCAACTCGCGAGACGCACACCAGCCCTTGAAAGAGCTCAACATCTACGAAGCGTGTCGGCAAAGCACCAGCGCAGATGTCACGCCTTCTTGGCTGAGCGTGTCCCTCACAACGGCGGCCCGCCCAAGGACGCATATCAAGTCATTGCTGTCATCCTACTCCTGGTTGGCCTCGAAGCTCTCAATGGCGAGAAAAGCACAAGATGGCTGTCCCAGATGAAGTGCGTCCGGGGAATCCTCAACATGCTCTCGACCGAGCCCGCCTTGATCGATTCAATGGAAGTAGACTCGCTTCGACGGCACTTCACATATCACAACGCTTCAGCGTCACTCATGGCTCGGGTTTCAAAAAAAGATGCCCAGAGTGCCATCGAAACAGATCTTTCTCTTGTTCGTCCCCCGGGAGCGCCGCTCACGGTCGATCCGCTTATGGGGATCAACTACCAGATATGCGATCTGATATCGCAGATACAGTATGTCAGCTTTGCCAATCCAGCTTTCCCACAAATTGCAGAAGCTGCATTCAACACTATTGAACGCGAGATTCAACAATGGGCGTATGGGAATCCGATGGGCTTACCCGGACTGGACATACCTATTGCCATGGATCTTATCGCGCTCGCTGAGTCGTACCGCCTCGCTGCGCTCATCCAGCTCTATCGGACTTCTCAGACACACAGAGCGCTCATTCCAGCCTGCGCCTCTCGCACAATGGAATTCATCTCCCGCATACCTCCGGGCAGTCCGGCCGAATCCAGCATGCTCTATCCAATCTTCTTGGCAGGGGCTGAGCTGAGCAACGCAGCCGAAATCTCTACGTGCTTCAAGCGACTCGAGGAAATCCAAGCAAGGAATCGCTATGAAAACACCAACAATGTGCAGAAGGTGCTCGAAGAGGTATGGAGGCCTGCGCTAAACGGAGAAGAGAAGAAAGACTGGGAAGAGGTGCTGAAAGAGTGGGACTGGTCATTCACGCTAGGATGAACCCGGTTCAGCGTAGATTGCAGTGGGTGGGCGACTACATGACCACGTAGAACTCGTGGACCCACGTAAAAGGTATCTTTCGGCGGTTGCGCGGCTACCCCACACCGACATTTGCAACAGCCAACCGCCGAACGACCACGTCGCAGGGACCGTCCCGACGCCGCTTACGTAGCGTAAGCGCGTCTACATACCCTTGCCTAACCTAAGCTAATAGGAGTGATTAGATCTCAAGGCATATTATCGCCGATTCGCTAGATTTTCCCAAGATTTGAACAACCTGCCTGCTTCTGCAGCTTGCATATTCGTATACGGCGTTTGACTCAGATACCAATGGAACGGCCAGGCAGTGCCACTGCACCTTATCGCTTACGCAAAGCGGCAACTGCGGGAATTTGCTTCCGAAGAACGTGCCGCGCCTGCGAGTCGAAAGTGGGGACGCATGCGTGGGGGATGAAATCATCAATTCCGGGCTTATCGTTGCGCTATAGCAAGGACGCGGACAATATTAGACCAGGGCTGGCAGCAGCTGGAAAAGTCCGGAGAGGGGAATGAATATCATATGCACTGAATCGCCACCAGTTCTGCACAGAAGCTCAATTCATAATACATTTCGGCTAGCGCCGATAAGATGTGTACTGTGGCCGAAGCACAGCTCGCCACTGCTTCCACCCACCTGGACATTCAGCCAACTGTTGCCCTGATGCCCTTACTCTCCACCTTGGGAAGCGAGATGATGAAATCGTGAACGCGGGTCACATCCGTCTCGTCCGTTTCAAACAACTCGAGTTTCGGCCCACCCGGTCGGAACAGAACCGCCAGCGCGAGATACAACTCAGCCTGACCAAGACTACGATAAATCATTAGTATAGTCACTAGGAACTACACCACGAAATGCGGAACCTACTTCTGGCCCAGACAATTCCTGGAGCCGCGCGCAAACGGCACGTAATTCCGAAGCATGGCCGGCGTCAACTTGCCCAACCAACGCTCAGGCTTAAACGCAAACGGATCAGGAAAGGCCTCGGGGTCCGTATGCATGAAGTAAGTTGACATGCCCACGGGAACCCCCGGCGGGATAGTGTATTCGCCATATTGGAGGGCGACGTCAGGCGAGACGCGGGGCAGGCGGTGCATGACTCCATAGGCCAGGCTGCAGACGAATTAGCGTCTGGAGCTAGGCGGTTATGGTGGTGGGGAAGGCTTACCGGAGCGACTCTTTGATGACGGCAGTGAGGAGAGGCAGCTTTTCCAATTCGGCCCAGGTCGGGACGTGGCGTGGCCAGTCGGCCATTGGTTTGGTGAGTTCCTCCTTTAGGGCCTCGCGGAGCTGCGGCCGGTAGAGGACTTGGAAGGCGGCGTAGCTGGAGGACGTTTGTGGTTAGCTTACATTGCAAGAGGAGAATGCAGGAGTGCTCACCCCAGACTATGCGATGTTGTTGCCGTGCCGCCTGCGAGCAACACTTGTGCTTCTTTGACAAGCCGCTCCGGTGACCGCTCACTGGCTGGCATATCGCTGTTGGCTAGATGGAGGAATATGGAGCCCCGGTCATCCGTCTTGATCCCCTTGCGGTCGTTATCTTCTTTCACCCGAATTGCTTCCTGGATGCAGGATAGCGAGAACTTCCTGAAGTCACTGAACGTCTTGCCTGCGGGTAGAAGGCGTAGGAGAATCGACATCGGGATGAAGCTCACGATGTGGATAATCCAGGGGAAGCCCGTGAAGAGCGGGAGCGACTTCACCATGTTGACGATGCAGTCAAACCTACAGCCAGTCAGCCCCGTCAAATTACATCGAGGCATGATATTTTGACGTACCAATCAGGGGAGAAATCAGCATCGTCGAGGAAATCTGGTTTCTTTTCTCCATCCGGCCCGCCGGACAGACAGATGCGGCACATTACGTCGCTGCTGAAGGCGCTGAACACATGATCCAGACGCACTACCTTCTTCGTGCCAGAGAACTCGTGCAGGCGAGTTTCCATCTTGAGGATCACCTCGCCCAGCATGCCTTGCAGGCGCTGGACCCCGTTCCGCGAGAAGAAGGGGTCCAGAGGCTTGCGGCGCTGGCGATGGAGGTCATGGTCGCGTGTAAGGATGTGAGAGGCTAAGAAAGTCAGATGCTGCCAACAAGTTGCTCATGTGCATAGAGGCAAACCTTCGAAGTCAATGCCCTTGACGAAGTTGTCATAGTGCTCCGAGCGACGTGTGCTTCCGGTGACGTAAAGCTCGGTGTAGTAGGAGGGGTCGTGGATGGACAATTCGTCCGGGTTGACGCGCACGATCGGCCCTGATTTTCGTCTTAGCACGTCCATCAATAGCAATTGCTCGCGCTAAAGCACTCACCATAGACCTTATGCATGCGCTCGATTTCAAAAACATATTTGCCATTGAAAAAGTAGTCGAAGTAGAACTCGTACCAGCCCGTCGCGGCAGCAAGCTTGGGGCCCGGGAACTTGGCCAGCGGCGAAAAGAACAACCGGTATATGACGAGGTACACAAAACGCACGACACAGAGGGCCACGAGGGCCCCCAATGCCACGCCAGTGTTCGGGACGAGCCCCATGGTGTTCTGCCTGAGATGCGGTACTGCGGCGGGAGCACGATGCTTGGTATAACCGCAGCTGGGATCGGCGATGGAAGGGTCCTTCGTGCTTGTCTCACGGATGAATGCAAGACGGCGACTATCAGGCCAGCGCAGACGCAGCCCCTCTCTCGCCGCGCCGACGGGACCAGAAACGAGGCCGCCAATTCCGGCTACTGCAAACTGTGCACAGCTGTCGAATTGAGTCCGCGCACTAAGCCGTTCCAACGTCTGCCGGTCTCGAGTCTCCTGCCGCTGCGGGTGTGATTGGCGGCTACGTGCAGCGATAGACAAGCGGCACGGAACCACGGGGCCTGGGCCTCGGGTTGCCAGCGAAGACGCCGCGGATGCATCTGAGCGCGGCAAGGAACGAACCACCGACGCACGCCGTCAAGGTTTTCATGGTGGATTAAAGCGGCACGCTGCCACGCAGCCGGAAATCCCGACATCGATATTGATAAACGTGGGCCTGAAATGGACTAGGACCGCCGTCAGCGTGGGCTCCAGCACCGCGTTTGGCAGGTCATGTCCGACGCTTGTCGCGGCTGCGGAAGCGGTGCTGGTCCGATTAACCCTACCCTACCGCTCATAAGAACCGGCCGGCGGGTACCTTTCGCGCCGTTTTTCGTTGCTGGAAAACGCAACCTGTCCGTCCCACCGAACAACCCCGCCACGATGGATTTCTGCCACTCCAAAGCCCTAGAGCGAGGGACGTACCGGGATGACGGGCTCGCGCATGGCATTCCCCTCAGGGTGCACAGCGACCAGTTCAAGGAAATTGAGGGCGCCCTAAGGGCCCAGAAGGATTGGAGCAAGTATGTGAGCCCGGTCAAGAACTACCAGGGCGGGCTGGGCAGCCGCTTTAGCTTCATAAGAGTTACCATCCCAGAGTGCCTGCCGGAGCGCTTGGAGATAATGTCGTACGCTAACGAGTACGCTTTTTTGTATGATGGTATGTTTACTTTTAATATCACGTGACTGCTGAACCCTGTGGCGTCCTCTCTTTGTTTCAGCGCTGACCGATGAAGACCAAATGGAGAATCTGGACCTGAAGAATGTGAGTGCTAGGCTTCCATGCTAGCAATTTGGGGCAGTGGTTGATCGAACCAGTTCCAAGAAGGCCGTGATGGCATGCTGCACGTCTTCGGCGACGACGCGCTCAACCACCAGACGAGCGACGAAGACCGGCCCGAAAAGAAACTGCAAGCAAAGATGCTGGCCGAAATGATGGCCGTCGACCGCCCACGCGCCATCACCACGATGGAAGCATGGGCCAAGTTCGTGCAACTGGCATCGCGGACGCGTGCAGAGCCGTTCGAAACCCTAGACGAGTTCCTGCCCAGTCGGGCCATCGACGCCGGAGAATTGTGAGTCGAAGGCACGGCCCGCACACGTTGTTGTGCTGCGCCAGATGTGTGCAAGGTCGCGATTGTGCTGATTCGGTCCCAAGGTTCTGGTTCGGTATGCTTACGTTTGCCATGGCGCTCACCATCCCCCCGTCAGAGATCGAGGAGTGCATGCGCCTCGCGCGCCCTGGTTACGAAGCGATTAGTCTGACCAATGACCTCTATTCGTGGCGCAAGGAGCGTATCGATGCAGAGAAGGCGGGCCAGGACTACGTTTTCAACGCCATTTGGGTTATCATGAAGGAGCGCAAGTGCAGCGAGCAGAGCGCGATCGAAATCTGCAAGCAAGAGATAAGACGGCACATCGCAGAGTACGACGATAACGTGGAACGTGCGCGAAATAAAGGGCTCTCGCTGGACACGATCAAGTATCTCGAGGCTGTGAGACTGAGCCATGTGGGAAATCTGGTGTGGAGTATCTATTGCCCACGCTATCACGGCGTGTACGTCACTGCCCCACCTTCCATTTCGTGGCGCTTCGGAGAACAAAGAAACGTTCTGGAGCTAACTGCGGCACAGTTCCCAAACCGTTGCGCCACAACTCAGCGTGGCCCGCAAACTCCTCAGCCAGGTCCAATCGCTCCTCTTGACGCCATTCCACCGATCCGTCGCATTCGGCAGACGCCTTTTATTCCGAATCCTCCAAGTCATGCACAAGAAGGCTCTCTAGGCGCCTATATCCCGGGTCCGATCTACTCGCTAATATCATTGCATACCGATGCATATCGCCACGGCCTCAGCACTCCAATCACTATTTGAAACAACCGTCACTAGCGTTCTCGTTTTGGTTTTTATTTTCGTCCGCTCATTTCTAGACCACGGACGGTGTTTTGGCTTATGAGGGGGGCCCGGCCAGGCGTCCCCTCTGTTGCGTAGTCAATGAATTTGTATAAGAATGCTTGGGAAGAGAAGTTTATTGTACACACGGTAGAGGATGTAGGCCATGGTGCGCAGTTATGGTCATAACTGCGCAGCCTTCATCCCGACTTGGGCGGCATAGACAAAGAAGTCTCTTAATAGATAATCTCCTAGTATCACAACTTATCGCTCAATTACCTCGACCTATTGTGATTTCATCCTTTCCATGTCATTGAGCTTGGATCTATTATGATCATGTCCGCCTAGTCGTCAGCCTCCTTTTTT
>MU005577.1:1060454-1130656 GCA_010405425.1 Lentithecium fluviatile CBS 122367 | reverse complement strand
TACAAAACTTGAATGCTCTGACGAACTCGGTTTCATAATAGCCAACCAAAAAGTTCCGTCCACCCAGAATGATGTATTCAAGCATCTCTTCGACGCTGCGATCTTAACTCAACACCTCTCTGCGCTAAGGATGCACCATTGATGGCCTCTTCCTTCGCTGTGGTGAATCAGACTGCTCTAGTGTTCTACATCAAGTCAAAAGTGATCCCGTGTGCCAATGGAGAGACAAGAACCGATGCAGATCTACTTAGTTTACTGTGATGCGACAGCAAACACCGCAGAATATATTGCGTACATCATCAGCAGCACGACTAGAAAATTCTGCAATTAGACATTACATCTGAGAGCAAATTCAGCGCATCCAAGCCTCATAATGAGTGGTTGTGAGGTTACTGTTCAGATTAGAGCGACCCGCTATTCCTATTCCCGCAAATCCACGTGATCGGTCCGTTCCCACGCGACAAAGATAATGACTTCTAAAACTGTTACGTATCGTGGCAAAGCTCCTTGCAACACACGCCTAGTCTATACCGGCGATGCAAATTGATGGTGCTTCCGAATACGCAACGTAGATCCTGGCTAAACGTACGCACAACTAATCACGCTAACTTGAGCCCTCGGTAATCCGCGGCTTTGCGTCATCAGCATCACAACAACTCTTCCATCGACGTGCGTTTCTTTTTTGTCATCTCTTGCGGCCTTAGTTCAACGAGGCTTATGTCATTCAGAGGCACTTCTATTTTGTATCTCCCGGTCTTGGTTCAATCAGATGGATCGGCAACACTTCACACCACCCGACTCTGTCGCCTATATCTGGCGAACCCTGCAGCTGCCGGAACAAGCGCTTAAGTCCCTCCACCTGGTCGGCAATACCAAATGCTTACCATCCTCCTTCAAAGTTGACCACCTGGCCCAAGCAACTATCGCCCTATCTGCACTCGTAGCCGCGTTGTTCCACTCTCTCCGCCATGGCACCGAAGTACCAAAGGTTACTGTACCGATGGAGCACGCTTGCGTGGAGTTCAAGTCTGAGCGACTGTATCTTCTGAATGGAAAGCCGGCGCCTTCGTCGTGGGGTCCGATCGGAGGGTTACATAGGACAAAGGACGGATATGTGAGGGTGCACGATAACTTTCCAAATCATCGGACAAATGCGCTGCAGATTCTTGGGCTTAGAGAAGGCGCAGTGAGTGAAGATGTTACGAAGAAGATGTTAGAGTGGAAAGCTGTTGACCTGGAGAGCGAAGCGTTCCGCCAGGGAGCCGTCATTGCCGCACTACGATCGTTTGACGAGTGGGACGTACAGCCGCAGGCGAGTGCGATAGCGGATTTCCCGGTCCTACTGCGGAAAATAAGAGACGGGAAGCCATATATTCCGCATTTTCCTGCGGCAATGCAAAGCGACAAATGTCTACAAGGTGTCCGTGTTGTCGAAATGAGCAGAGTCATAGCTGCCCCTGTAGCTGGCAAAACTCTTGCGGCGCATGGAGCAGACGTAATATGGATCACATCGCCCACGCTCCCTGACCTTCCTGGCCTAGACCGAGATCTGGCCCGAGGCAAGCGCACCGTTCAGCTCGACATCAAGCAGGAACAAGACAAAGTCGAGTTGCTCGAACTTCTACGGACTGCGGACGTGTTCATACAGAGCTATCGACCAGGAAGTTTGGCAGCTCAAGGCCTGTCGAAGGAAGAACTGACTCAGGCGAATCCGAATTTGATCACAGCGGCACTTTCGGCATATGGACCAGACGGCCCATGGTCTCAAAATCGCGGTTTCGATTCGCTTGTGCAAACATGCTCGGGGATCAACATCGCGGACGCGGAACGCTATGGCAACGGCGAACTGGTTCGCGTCCTCCCCTGCCAAGCTCTTGACCACGGTGCCGGATATCTTCTAGCAGCCAGTGTCATAGCCGCATTGTACAAGCGCGGGACAGTAGGCGGAGCATACGACGTCCAGGTTTCGCTAGCCGGAGTGATGAAATACATGCGATCTTTAGGCCAATACCCTGATAAGACTGGATTTGCTCGAAAAGATTTTACAGAGCCTGGAGAAGTGGAACGATATCTCGAGACGCGGGACACTGGTTTTGGAGAGCTACGGGCGGTGAAGCACTCCGCCACGATTGAGGGTCTGAGCACGGGATGGGACTGCATGCCCAATCCGCTTGGTAGTGATGACGCAATCTGGCTCTGAAAGAACGGTAGCACGGTCTTTGTTACCTAGAGAAAACGTGCGCATCCAAACTTCCGTGTTTCGAAATATGAATACTTATCATTGACTCGGAAATGAAAGCAATTCGAATTATAGTTTCATAGGCAGATCTCAAACAATGTTCCAGCAGCCCACGATACCGTATAAGACGTTGCATATCCCCCAAGTTACGATGTTCGATGGCGTTTTCCTCCGAAGCCATATTTGCGAAACCAAGGTCATCCACCTGTCAACCGAAAACCCACATTTCAGCTCCCAGCAACCATTCAACTACGGTTCAACTGCCAAGATGTAAAAGTGCTCGCCAATTCTACTCACGCACATATATAAAGAGCGAATCAGCCCCTGGCTGCTTCCACACGCAAGCACCTTTCGACATCCAACCCGAACTCAACAGGAAATTCAGGAAATCTCTCTCAAGCCGCTGAATCAAACGCCGACCGAGTAAGATACAATTTCGGACAGCAACCCGCCACAATGGGTCAAATTGCTTGTACCTTCTCCCACCACAACTGCAAGGGCCAAGTAGGCCCTTGCAGCAAGCGCGACCTCAGCACGAACCTCGAGCCTATCCCGTAAACCCCCTTTCTCAAGTTCCTCTTTCCTCCTCCAACGGTCATGCCGCACATCCAATCATATGCTAACCACCCAGCAGCTCTGGCCCCTACATGTTCGACAGCGAAATCTTCAACCTCAACGACGAGCTCTGCAGCACTTTCAACGGCAACTGGTCCTCAGACAACCAGTGTATCATCAACATCACCCAGGAGCTCTGCGAGACCTTCGGCGGCATCTGGAACGAGACCTTTGGCGGTTCCTCCGGCGTCGATAAACATGGTCATGAGCGCGGTGCTATCTCCGCTCTCTCCGCGGCGGTTAGCGCGGTTTTCTGCAAGGCTATCCACGGTACCTGGGATGCTGCAAACAGCAACAGTGGGTGGGACAATCTTCAGACCCGTGATGCAGGTGTTGTGCTTCGCTCCGTTGATGCTGGTGAGGGTGCTGTGCAGCACGGGGGCATGGAAACGTTGGGGATCGAGGCTCCTGCAGTTTCTACGGTGCATGCAATCGTGATGCCTGTAACCTTCTCGTTGGTGCTGGTATATTCGCCGTTATTGCAACATTCTTGTTGATTGGCATCATGGCCGTGATTATAACCTTGCTGGATTGGTGGTGCACGAAGTCCTCTTCTACGGCTGCTACTATTCGTAGCTGCGACTCCAAGGATTTGGAGAACGCGATGCCTAGCGAGGGGTTCGACGAGAAGTCTGTGCATGAAGCGAAGAACGATTGCGATGGCAAGTTGTAAGTCATGACTGGGATAGGACGGAACGTCTTAGACCTTGTCGCTGGCACGTAACGACATGCCTTTGCGTGGGAGACTCGGGGATAGCGATATGGTTCCATTCGTTCGAAGGTTGTACTTACTCTGAATTGCTCTGGGGATCCGCGTTGGAACTTAGGACAATACATGGCTAACCACAATTTATTGCTATACGCTATGTCCTCAAAGTTAGTCGCGTAGGAAGTTCTATTTGCATTTCGATATCGTAAACTGCAAACACATCTCTTCACCTTCAACACCATTCAGTACCCCACACTCATTCCCAATTCTGAAAGCTTGGTTGCGTATTTTGTTTCGGGGCGGAGGGAGTACTCTGACAAGGTCGCGACGAGCGTCAGGGCTTGGATGAAGCTCGCATAGTGTCTACGACTCCGTCGAACGAAATTGGAATTTGTATATAGATGTGGATGATGATTGGCCGTCTAGGAATTTCTCTATTTAAACTGGGCGCCAGTTAATCGAGCATCAAGAAGTCCCAGCGTCCGCAACTCAGCCCACCTCATTCCATAGCTTGGGCCTAGACCTGAACTGCTCAGATATATGGCTAGGTGATGGTATCTCTCAGCCCAAGTTCCTTCCAACGAACCCGTAGGCAGCCCATATCACTTGCCCCTAACGCTTCTTTCCAATAATCGATGAACAGTTGTCACCACATACGCAGCCCACTTCTCAATATAAATAATGCCTTCTAGAGACCCCTCCCGCTTTTACAGCACAGCGAACTCCCAGCCTCCACCCCACTCCCTCAACTTCAACCACCCGAATCCATCACAACGGGCAACCTAGCTTCGTGGATCCAAGCTGGCTGTATCTTCATGCTTATGGTGGGCTACTGCCTCAAATGTGACATGTACGGATGGATGTGGTAAAAGGAGTGCAAAAAGCCGCCCGGCGCTGATACCGCGCTGGAGGATATTGACTTGACGGGCAACATTACACTGCCGTAGGTTCTCCTTCTCATTGCGTTCCCACGAGCGTTCTTTGCATCACAGTGTGTTGCAAAGCCTGTTTAAGGTCTCACTGACGCATACATAGCGAGGGTCCCTACATGTTCGACGGAAAAGTCTACCAAGTCACCACCGAATCCTGTACCACCCACAGCGGTACCTGGACGGAAGCTGACTGCAACATCTAAGTCTAGACGCTCATGAATCTCAACCTCGATACGCTCGACCGGCGCGAGCTCTCGCCGCCGACTAACCCAAACGCTCCGCGTGTCTCGTTTGCTTCCATCACTAAGCTAACTGGTATTGAGGTCGCTACATGGTCTTTGATGATCCTTGTGGTTGCCTTGTCTGTACGGGCCATGGGAGCGAAAAAGAAACGCTCTGTTAAGGAGGTCGGCACGATGGAGCAGGTAAGCATCTTTTTCGTATGCACTCTTCACTTTCTGATCGAGTTACTAGGATGGCGAGAAAAGCTTCGGAAAGGACGAAATGAGCACTTAGACTGAGAGGTGTGTTGCACGACCGGGATTTCCAGGGAGAGCTCTCGGCACGTCGCGACATGGTTAATACCTCAGGTAGGGGCATTTTTCATGCTGGTGATAGTCGCAGTGTCGACTAGCGATTGTCGAACAATGCGTATTCCATACTTGCTTGTAAAGCCACACGTTCGGCCCTATCGCTAGGGAGCATCAATATAAACTCTCAAGCTGCAATGGTTTGCCCAAGTGATCGCCAACCACATTCGTGCGAGAGAATGGGTACCTGCATTAGCTTACATTAGCTCATAGTGACCAAGAAGCCACAGTGTTACCCCAGCCCCATTCCTTCCCCGTTCCGTCGATCTTTACCAGTAGTGCGCATATAAGACGCTCGTCATCAGTTTCGGCGATATGAGAGAAGATCGTGAAACCTCGCATGCAGAAGGTGGCCACTTCACATTTCACCCCCTGACGTCATCGTTGACTCGCACGTATCCTTCCGCAACCTCGTCGCAAATCCATATCCCCACCATCACCCTCGACACAAACCGTTCCCTCTTCTAAATAAAAGAATTCTGCCCATTAGTTTCGAAGACAACAACACCTAGGTTAATAAACGGTACAACAGAAAACAATGGCCGAAGTAGCAGCCGGCGCCGGCGCCGCCCTCGCCGTCGAAGAGGTCCTCTCCACGACCGTTCAAGCAGGCGTAGCAGGCTACTTTCTCACGAAACCCACACTACCCCTCAAAGCGACATTTACGTGCGTCGCCATAGCCGACGACGATGAAATGCACCGGTACCAACCCCAACCCTCCGTCCCTCTCACCCTCGCACAAACACCATGCGCTAACAGAGATACTTGGACGCTCTCTCACTCGCTCCAATCACTCCCTCACAGTCTTGCATAACAAGGCATATATATTCGGCGGCACAACCAAGGACGGTCTCGCAAGCAACGAGATCCACGTCGTCAATCTCGCGACCGAGAAGAACGAAGACCCGGATTACCAACTGATCCCCGCCATTCCAGCCACCTCAGGCGGCCCGGTCCCAAAATCGCGAACCAAACACGCTGCCTGTGCATTCAACGACAAAATAGCTATCTACGGCGGCGTCGACTCCAGCGGCCAATCCGTCGACGAGTCAGCAACAATATGGCTCTTCGATCCCGCAGAGAAGACATGGAGCGCTCTGGCGTCTGAGGGTGACGAACCAGGCCACTCCAAAACCGCACAACTCTTCCCTCATTCGGGCGACTTGATCGTCTATAGAGACTCGACCCCCACTCCACTCTGGCGCTTCTCCCACCAAACGCACACGTGGACACCACTCCCAGACCCGCCCGCGCCCGCATCCCCGACAAACGCCGCGCTCACAAACGGCCATCTGTACCTCATAACCTCCACCGACCCGCTAAGCAGCCAACTACACATGCTACCCCTCCCACCACCCCCGGCCTCCACCAAATCCAAAGAAGACAACAACCCCCAGGGAAACCCAGACCCAGACCCAAACTCCGAATTCCAAAAATGGACAACCCTGACCTTCCCCACCAACCCCATCGCCCCGGGTCCCCTCGCTCGCCACTCGGGCGCCCTCCTCGCCACAACCACCGGCTACGGCCGCAACTACCTCGTCTACCTGCTTGGCGCACGCGACACACCCGTCTCCTCCAGCACCACCGCCACCTTTCCATCCGCCCCTGAATCCATGCCCGAGCGCGACATCACCGAGTGCAGCGATACGTGGGCGCTGCAACTCCCCTCTTCGTCGCTGGAACCGAAGGTGGCCTGGAGCGTGAAAGACGCCATGAAACCCGCTAAAATCAAGGATGCGATTCGCTCGAGTGTTGGCGCTGAGAGCGGGAAGTGGGGTTGGGCGGAGGTCGTGGTGGAAGTGCCTGATGATCTCGGGGTTACGGGGGCGGGAGAGGGGAAGTTGCATCCGGGCCCGAGGGCGTGCTTTGGTGCCGACGTATTGGATGACGGGGCGGGCGTTGTGTTTTGGGGTGGTGAGGATGCGGAGGGCGAGAGGGTAGGGGATGGGTGGGTTGTAAGGGTGAAGTGAGGAGTGAGGTGAAGGGAAGAAGTGAGTGACTCGCTGTTGAAGATGAGATGGGTGATTCAAGTATGGGTATGCATAATTACAACTGAACCAATATGATATCGAGACCAAAATCTGATGACACAGTAATACACTCCTGTCTTCTATCGATAGTGATAATCCCCCCAGCCGCGATACGATTAAACGCCGTGTAATGCATACAATGCCCCAAATCCACCCACTAGCTCCCACGCCACCATATATCTCTCCCACACCACATCCATCACTCATCACCATTGGGACAAAACACCCCTTAAGAACGAGACGCCCCCCAAGGATGCTTTTCGTCGATTAAAAATGGTACTAATACCAATAACCCATCGGATACCCAATGCACAGTGCCACTCCCCCCAAGTCCCGCTTACATCACGACATCTCACCGGGATCAGAATTCTAGTCCTCCTTAGAGACGTGAATATCCACCACCTCATCCTCATCCACCAAGCCCCCCTCACCCTCACCAACCGGCGTGCCCATGCCCGGATGATGAACCACATCCCCCACATCGCCCAGATCATCGCCAAAGTCCTCCAGCAAGCGATCATTCAGGCTCTCGCCCGCCAGATTCGGCGCATTACTGGACGCCCCATCATCGAAGACGTCTTCGTCCGTGCCATCCATCCTAGGGATGGCAGCAAAGTTCCAGGGGGGGTTCTGCTCGTACAGCGGATAATTCGACACAGGAGCATCCTCATCGCCGCCGCCGTACCCCTCATCGTAGTCCGGGAGCTCATCTTCCTGCGTCTCGGCTGCGGCTTCGTTCTGCGCTAGGCTCCCTGCTCCGCCCAAACCAGCTCCGTGCAGGGCTCCTACTCCCGCTCCGGCTGCGAAAGCGCTCGACGACCCATTGCGGGACGAGCCGTCGAGGCGCAAGCCGTTTCCCGCCGGTGATTCGGTGCGGGAGTTGGCTTCGTCCGAGTCATCGGCGGGCTCAAAGCTGGGGTTCCGCCATGCGTTGACGATGTCCTGAAGCTGCGGAGGGCCTAAAGGGCCGGCTGAACGGCGGCGGTAGAAGAGTAGGTAGGCCGCTTTCGTTACAACGCTATCGGGATTGCCCCTTTTGTGCACACTGGAGTCTACGCGATGTCAGTGCGCATTCAAACAGAAGCAATTATTCACTTACCATTATACTCGTACCATTCCTGGTCGAAGAAATTCTTCGCATACGCGGTATAGTGGCCTCCGCCGAGTCCGCCATAGTGGTTGTCAACAGCGAACAAATCGTACACCAGCTCTTTATCTTCAGGTAGTCCAACCTTGCCGGTAAGATCCAAGCCTTCGACAGGGAAGTCTACTAGTTCATCAACCTTGTCGCGGAAAGCTCGATGTGAGCTGAAGCGTTTCAGGTGAACGACAAGTATATCTGGGGTGGTCCAGATTTCGAGCGTCTTTTTCGCGCGTCTGAGCTCCTTACAACGGTTGCAATACCATGCATTATCCTCGGAAAGGACCTCGCTCTTGGATGTTTCGGCAAAGCACTCTTCGAGAGTGACACCATTAGCCTTGCGGTTCGCTCGTCTAGCCTTCCTGGCCTCAAGCTCCTTGTCCTCAAGTGTCTCGGCGAATCGGAGAGCATCCATGCCGCGGGGATCATCGGGGTTGAGGCCACCAAAGAGGGCGTCGTAGGCTTCTGGAACCCAATCGAGCACAATAGCTTCGCCCATCCTGACCAACCTGTCGTCGTCCTCAGACTCGGGGTCAGAGAAAGACTGAGACGGCTGCTCAGGGAATCGGTCTTTGCCCTTCTTCCCGTTCATCTTGAAGTTCTTGTTGTTCTTGTGTTTCCTCTCTTGCTTTCTCGCCTTCTTCGATTTGTTCTTCTTACGACCGCCACGGTTGAAAGGCGCAGGTTCGATGGAAGGCTGCAAATCCTCGTCGCTGCTTTGAGCAGCTTCTTCTATCGAGGATTGAGCATCAGCGGAGAATTGTGGGACATCGTCCTCATCGCTTGAAGAGGCGCCGCTGGCGGCATCTAAGGACTCAACCGATGATGCCCTTGTGGAAGGAACACGGATCCGTTTGCTAATCGGCTCGTAGGACTTGTTCGCGTCCACGGCGTTCCACCCAGTGGTTACATACTCTTTCACGGCACGCGTATGCTTCATCTCGAAAAGTTGTCTAAGCTCTGCGGGAATGAGGCCGTCGGGGCGGAGGAACGTGGGGACGTCGTCACCGTCTGCACTTGGCGCCTGCGGTGTCTCTGTTGGCTCGGTCATCGTTACCTCCACCATATTATCTTCACCCTCAACCGACCCATCCTGAACGCGAGGATCTCCGTTAGGCGATGCATCTTCCTCTGTAGTCAGCACAACATCAGAGCCAGAGTGGGATTGGGCCAAGGAACCGTCACTGCTCTCCCCAAAGATGTCCCGCGTAGTCATTTGTGCAACCTTTGCGAGCACTTTCTTCAGAATTGTGTCATAGTCCCTGGCTTCCTCACGGTTGACGACTATGTACGACGGCCAGAGTTGCATCGAGAGACCGTTAGCCCGGTAGGCAGAACTTGGCGGCCCGCGATGGAATATTGGAACGACGATTTGGTCGTGTCGAGCGTGCGCCACGTCGGGGATGTCGTCTTCGGAATCGTGCGAGGCACTCCACATGGTGTACGTGTATTTCTTCTTCTTATTTTTTGGTGGTGGCCAATTGCTAGGCACGTCTTCCAGTTCGTAGAAGCAGTAGTCGTCGTTTGGCTGCAGATTGCTCTCGGCAACAGTCTGTTCATCGTCGAGATGTCTATAGAACTTGTGGCTGTACAGTTCAGACGACATTATGTGAGACGACTTTACGTTGAAGCGTTTCCCCACGTAGTCCTTCAAAGCCTTGATTGTAGCATTCTTATCGATGTCTACCTCGACATTCCAGACGTTTCCGTGGAGGGGAACGAATCGAACGGTTTGTTGCCAGGTCTGCTCAATTGGGAGTTGGAGAGTGAGCAGGCTGTAGGGGTCGAAAGTAATGCTGACTTTGTCACAGTCAGGGCACACCATAGTGTTCTTATAGAAGCCGTTGAACAGATCCATGGCGACAGAGTCATTACGAGAACGATGAATGGCACGGAACTTGTTGCCCAGAGCTTTGATGGCTTCTGGATCATGCACGGTCTTGTCGTCGGACTCTGGATACTCTGTATAGGGCTTTTTCTGGATCCGGTTCAGATCTTCGTGTAAACCATCGACAAGGAAGCTCAGGAACTCTTGCGAGTCCTGCTGGCCGTATCCGGAGAAGATTGGCTGGGCGCGTCCAAGCGCATTCTTGAAATTTCTCGGTGCAAAGGACGTGGTGTTGACGTCCTCGCCGTAGATGGAATTCAAGAGTCCAGCATAGGCCCTTGCAATGCTCCCGTTGTGGCCAAGCGGGTTGTCGACGTTGATCTCTTTCTTGTATTCTTCATGAAGGAAGTAAATGGCCAGCTCCTCCACGCTTCTTATGCACTGGAGCGCAGAGTTCATGTAGCAGGTATTGCCCAAGTTGGTCAAGCCCACAGTGCCTCGTGTTCTGCCGCTCCTCGTACGTCCTCGCGTCATGGGTCCAGCAGGGGCCGGGGTGCTTCTGCCGCTGTTCGCGGCGCTCTGCAATCCCCTGTTAGCCTTGTTGCCGCTCTTGGCCCCCAAAGTACCGGTTTTGGAAGCAACCTTGGCCAGTGCATCGGTGATGTATTCCCCTGTCTCATCATGCTCTTCCAGTACAAGCACCTGATCTTCCGCCAAACCAGCCGCAGAGAGGTTCAGCTCTTCGTTGAAAGTCTCGTTGGCCTTCTCATCCTTGCCGGTCACCTCTTCGCGCTGCGTCCCAATCTCGAGGTTGGCCAAACTATTTGCATCCATGGCGAGAGGAAGTGGAGCGGCTGGCGGGGGTGATGCCTCGGGAGTCAGCATGCCAGACGTGCGCTGCGGCGCTTGATCTAAGGCGGTCGCAACATTGAGGATCCGCCAGATGCGGACCTTGTTGTTAAGATCAATGCCAGCCAGCTGCTTTGCGGTTTTTATGAATTCCACAAAATTGTCGCTCTGGCTTGCAACCAGCTTCTTTGCAGGTTCAAGTGTCATGGGGGCTATCTTACGAACCCGCCGAATGGTGAATATCGGCGGGTACATTTCATATTGGAGGTTTTCTGCCCATTGGTTCGGAGAGGTGTTGTGGACGTAGCGTCGTATAACCGGATGGTTGTCTTTGACGCCGTACCAGCTGATGATCAGCTCCCACGCCTCAGCCGGAAGCACCTCGAAGTTGTGCTCGTACATGAGACCCGGGCGAAGCGGAATGAAGTCATCGCCGTGCTGATCCGCGAGATCCTCGGACAATGTAGCTAGTGTTCGTCAGCAACCCATCTTTAAACTAGAGTATGTCACGCACCTGTGTCGACGAGGTCCGAGTTGTCCACCGGGCCAATCTCGCCCTCAGTCGCCGACTTGCTGAACTCGCGCTGCTTGCCGGCATACTGAGGGGTGCGCGCCCACACGCGCTCGAGCCACTTCTGCGACACCACGTAGCCCACCTGGCCGTCCTGCAGCGGTTTGCGGGATATGGCCAGCACCTTGTCTACCTGCTCTTCAAGACTAGGCACGTTCGCCGATGGGGTCGTGGAGACGCTGGTGGCCGAAGATTCGGTGTTCGAGGCGGGATTCGAGTCGGAGCTCGCTGCGCTGCCGCCGTTGGACGCAGCGTCCACCATCTCGACGGAAGTGGCGCGAAGACTGCGGGTCGAGGCGGCCGGGAGGGGCTTTGCGGAGCGGGGACTGGACTGGCCGCTGCCCCGGCGGGCGGATGGCGGCCCGTCGACGTCCATCTTGCTGTCGTCCACGATGTCGGAGTGCGGGCGTTTGGCGGGCGAGGAGGCGCGAGGGTGCGGCCTGTGTTCGGCGGCGCGTGTGCGGTCGACGTCGGGCGTGGGGTCGCGGTCCAGCGTCATGTTGGCGTAGGCCTCGCTGGGGGAGCTCGCAGCCGTGGGCGACCGGGAGTCTCGCGACGCGGCGCTGGACTCGAGCGTAGCTTCAAAGACCTCGTCGTGCATGTGCGGAGGGAGGTAGCGCGGCGGCGGCGGCGAAGCTGAGTTGCGAATGCCTATTGTGGGGGGCAGTGGGGAGGAGCGTGGGGACCGTATGGCTCCGCCCTCATTCGGTGGATGCGTCACAGCGCTCTCAGACGGTGAATCGGCGTCGGGTGCAAGCGCAATCTTCCGCTTCTTGGTAGAGGCCGTCTTGAAGCTGGGGCGCCTGCCGTTGGAGCCGATGGAGCTCCAGGGCCAGGCAGAAGAGGCAGCGTTTGGCGTTGAAACGCGTGACCTGGGCTGCGGACTGCGGACTGCGGCCTGCGTGGGCAACAGTGAAGCGGCAGGCGGAGCGTCTGTGCGGGAACAGCAATTCGCGCGGGGAGAGCACAGGGCGGTGGATACACGGTGAAGAAAAGGCGGCCGTGTGAAGGCCCGTCGTCGCTCGCACTGGATGTGGCCGGGGTGTCAAAACTAGCGAACGGCGAAGCGACTTTCGCTTGGCGGCTCTGCTGCACCACTTGACCAGACAAGACAGCGTGCCACTTCGATCTGGCGTCAAGCTACAGACGACGACAATTGGCGCCAGTCATACGATGCGAGCCCGAGAGCCTGAGACGAACCGCCCGCCTGGTCGCGAGCGCGCGCTGGTGTCGGGCAGGGGTAGCGAGGTCCCGAATTGGCAATTCTGCAATATCGATGCCTGCGCCTCATCTGGTCATGATAGCACTTGGTGTCATCTGCCAAAGCACGTCTGGCATCGACGCTGCCTACAGCAAATCCGAATTGCCAACACGTGGCGTTGTCTGCCTAATCACTCCCATGATTCCGTTTGATTCTAGCAAAGTCCGTTGAACATGAGTAACACAATCCAAGTAGAGCAATTACACTCAGCAGTAGCCGACCTCGGAACGTGGTATCGAATCTTTCATTGTAGTGCATGCTTCGAGACGACGAGCCTCTTAATAGTATAACACGGTTTTCTCTGTCCAGGTAGGGTCCAACGGCAGCCTCCACATGACCGGCGCCAGGCATTTAGCATAGGACATAAGGCCTCACTTACCCCCACCCGAGTTCAACCATGCAAAAGCCGATGCCCCGCCGACCGGGTTCGCAGACCGCGTCTTCGTCAGAGCAGGCACATTCTCCCGTGACTTGTCCCCGGAAACCATTCTCTTCAACTGCGGCGGTGCACTACCTTCGTTCTCGGGAGGCACACTGTCTCTCCGCTTGCCATCGTCGAAGAATCGTGACTGACCTGCGGCTGGAGACGACGTGTGTGAGGTGCTGGTCGAAAGTGTACGAGTACCCGATTTCAGTGGCTTCAGCACCTTGATCCCGGTATCGCGTCGCTGGTAGGTCGGAGGCGGGGTTTTACCCACGCTGGCCCAGTCCATGGGGCTGGGTTTCTCTGCGTCACGTCGCCAATTATTCCAAATAGCCGGCGACGGACCCGGCCGCGCTGCGGCGCTTGATGGGCTTGACTCTCGCGGCTCCTTGGAGTCTGTACGCGTTGAGACACCAAGGCGTAGATGCTGTTCTAAGCTTTGCCTGCCAGTTGAACCCTCGTCTGAACTCGTTGCAGCGGTACTCCCGCTGGCCTGAGAAGTGACAGTGGGGTGATGTTGTTGGCTACTAGATGATGTTGCGCCAGCATCACCCGCTTTCGCCGGGGCAGACGGAATCTCTTCCATTGCTTTCTGCGTCCAGGCTAGGTTTCGCTCGCCACTCGTAATATACAAAGACTTGAAGGTGAGCTCATCCTCCGGACGCACCAGCGGTATCCGAAGCTTGCATCGGTCGTCATCATAGATGGTCAGCTGATTCGAGGATAGAAGAATGTCCGCGTTATGTGCTCTGAGCACGTCGCTGCCGAGGAAAATCTGGATGGCTTTACTGTCTGCACCATCGTGATTCTCGACGACAGTGAACTTAACATTGAGGGAGGGGAGCTGCGGAGCGGGACTACTCGAACGTGATGATGCCGAGATTGGGATGGCTTCGGGAAGGTACATGGGGAGCTTGATCTTGCGAGTGTCATCATCGCTTGTTGTGATCAGATCCTGGAAGCCTAGGCGTTGGATGAGCCGACGATCAAGATATGAAGCGTACGAGCCGCTGCAGACAGCAGCATACAGCATCGTGTCATGCTTAAAGGTCGTGGTGAGCCAGCATCGAATAATAGCGGGAACCGAGCCCAGAATGAACAGACCTGGCGCTAGACCCGGGGGTTCCGTAGCGTTGAGTCCATATCCTGTCAGACTGTTTGCGCGTCCAGACGTCGCAGAGTGCACCGAGTGGCCTGTCGAGCTTTGTCCCCCAATTGACTTGTGCGAGTAGCTGCGCTCGCTCATGACGTGCCCGCCCATGCCGCTGCCGGTGCGGGGTATCAGGTCCAGCGACGACCGCGACGCATGCGCCCAGTGGCCGTGATTCGCTGTCTCGTCGAAGCGGACACTATTGGCGCGGGAGGTGGCCCCAAGGCGACGGGGCAGCGAATCCTCGTCGGCATCGAGCTGCAGGTTGCCGATGAGGTTGCTCGAGTGGTCGTCGAAGCCGGAGAAGTGCTCAGCGGTCGGCTGCTGGAGGGGCACTGCGATGATCAACTAGCTGCTCATGAACAATCCATGATATAGCGCACCTTGCTGTGGGGTCCCTGTCAACACAGACGGGAATGGCGACGAAGTGCCCCAAACGTTCTTCAGGCGAGAATCATCCTCGTTTCTTCGCTCCAGGCGTGACACGCGGTCTACAAGCTCAGCCTGTGTCTGTTGGACGCGGATCATGTCGCCCTGGAAGCGCCAGAGGTCGTCGGAGGTCGCGCGGGGCTGGAAGGCTACGCTCTCAGAATCCATCCCCAGGGCTTGCGCATCCCTTGACTGGCGCTCGGGGAGACTCCTGCCTTCCTCCTCGGCCTTCCTCGCCGGTTCCCAGTCGCACGGCCGCACCGTCAACTACTGCGGTCTCCGCCTAGTATTCCCTCCACGTACTTTTTCAAATGTCGTATGCGGATATGACTAGTGCAGGTGTCAGTGGTTCAAGATGGTGAAGTTCTGAACGTGGAAGGTCGTATTTATGCGGCGGTGTGCTTCCTTCGGTTCAACAGTGTTCGGCTGAGGGAGTAGAGCGGCGTGGATGGCTGAGACTGGGGAACAGAGGCGGTCGCCGCCTGGGTTGCGTCCAGCGGTCGTCAAATTGTTGGGTTCTCCAATGGGGCAGGTCGCAGGCTGGCGATCAAGAGGCGGGTGTCACAGACGATATATGCGCTCGGATGGCACCACTGTAGCTACAGTTGAGGAGAGCGCGCACGACAGGCAGGTTCTGTATATCTGGCAGCAGCGTGGGATCGATGGAAGTTGACATTCTGGAGTCGGCAGGAGCCACGCCACTAAGAGGACCTAGCGCGATGCACCCCGTCCGTGCATGTGATTGGCAGGGTAGCGGGTCCGGACATAAGCCGCATCCCCGACTCATCACTGGACGTCTTCACAGTTTTGCTCCAACGCAGTCACTGGGAGAGCATGCTCATCTGGATGCAAGTGCACGACAACGGCCTGGTGCGGTGAGTCAGTAGCGCGTCACCTACTTTCACGCATTCGACGTTCTCTATCAACAAATATTCTAAGATCTCTATTAAAATAAGTAGCGTAGCCCCGAAGGGTACTACCGACTGTCACAGCATGGGCTGGGATATTGCTTATATCGTGGCCAGCTAATCACCTTCCCTCTATGTCAGGCTGCCAACCCATGGGCTGGCGTGCATAAATGGACGCGTATTCAGTTCTAGGTGTGAGAGGCCGACCACGCTTTCCACCCAGCAGTATCGTTCCACGCAGGGAGTACCATTGGCAAGTTATCCGGCTGTTGATCCGGCCATCTGTCCACAACGACCTTCATAAATTCGTCGAAGAGGATATCGTACCCGGCGGGATTGAAGTGTAGTCCTTCGACTCATGAGCGCATAGTCATCGATACATGCGACGCCTGGAGAGCTTACCATCATACATAAGCTCCACGAGCTTATCGTTCTGGGGAACCTTCTTAGAACCCGGGAGCGGATCACCAGTTTCCCATCCCTCCGGTTGGAATCTCGCCTTCTCCATGAAGGCCTTCCAAAGGTTCACCACCGGAACACCAAGCTTCTCTCCGACCTCACAAGCAACCTCGGCATAGCTCTTCGTACTGGCAGCCGTCCGGGTGAGCGACGCGTAGCCCTTGCTCTGGTCTGTCAGGTATTGCAGGTGCTCGTTGATGGGCGGTGGCGCCACGAGCATGATCCTCGGGCTGTGGGCGACTACAAGCGGGTGGGTGATGATCTTCTCAAGATTGCCCTTGTACTCGGGGAGAGGGACGTGCTGTCCATTGAGGGATTCGGCGAGGGAGGCATCGTTGGCACCGAAGAAGATGACCTGATGCTTCAGCAACGCCTCTCCATATCAAACGCGCGGGATGTCGCACTAGTATTCGAATACGAGCTACGTCCGGGGATGGAATGATGTGGGGAAGCACAGTTAGCGCCTGCCGCGAGGTGTAGCCGCTGTCTAGATTAGTCCACGTGGACCATACTGGAAGTGTGACCAGTACCTGAATCCCCGATTGACAACATCAAGTCGGCGTATGTAGGCTGTACCTGTCAGACAAGAATTATGCGTAATCTCCACCTGCCTACACATTCGAAGGCACAGAACCATGCACGGGCGTGGTGTGATTGCGCCACTGTCGAGATGCGCCTATAGGAGAATAATGGCCTACCGTGCTGCAACTTGGCAGAGAATCCAGAACCACGCTCTTGGTTAAACGAGTCCTGCGTTATCGAGTCTCCGAAGAGGCATATCTGGTCGTATGGTGCTGGCTGCGCGGGTTGGCTTTTCTGTCGCTTAATGCAGAAGTGTGCCCCTCACTCACCATCGCGATCCCCCCGTGCTGGACGGTGATCTTGTCCCGCGGTAGATCGTGCAGGGATGAGTGAGTGTCCAGGCGTTGTAGACAAAGTCTTTTATAGATCTTCCAGCGCAGTTTTTTGCCGAACAAAGATGAGAAAGCTGGTCTCAAAGCAACCTCGCCAAAGAGAAGATACGAGAGGTGGCCGAGGAAGGCAGCCGATTGGGGAACAGGCGTGAGGCAGGCGCGAGGCTCCTTCCCGCAAGCAGGCTAGGCGCGGCGTTGGACCCTGCACGCGACTCCAGGCATGACGAAAACCGCCCAAACATCGACCACTAGATCACACGCGCACAGCATGGGCTCGTCTGGCTTGGCTACAACACCATAATCCATAATCCAGCCGATGCTGCGGCGCTCACAGTCCTTACCCCTGCCGCGCTCTTCGCTCTTTCACTTCTTTGCCTGCTGCTCGCGGGCACCGCTTGGCCCTGCTCTGTTTGACGTTGGCAGAGGATCGCCCCGGTACGTGCCCCCCCCCCCCCCCCCCCCCCCCCCCCCCCCCCCCCCCCCCCCCCACAGCAGGCCGCCAAGTAGATTGTCGTGGTGGGATGCAACCCCCGGATGAGCCACCGTCTCTGGAGCATGACACCGCCCTCCGGAAGCCCAAGCATCAGAGCCTCAGATGATCTCGCCTGGTGCTGCGAGTGTGCGACACGCCCCCATTTAACCCTCTGCTAACACTATTGCTGTCCAGAGCCTCTCCATAGCTATCTCCCGCATCCGCCATGCCGAGGTCTATGAGATCCTTCCACAGCGTAGATGAGCAGGACCACCATGACCACCATGACGACGACCACAGCTACGATGCCAGCGCCGACCTGGAGCACCAGGAGCGCCGCGACACCATCAGCAGCACCACGCCGACATCGCCGACGACCACATTCCGCCAGCTGCGACACACGCGCGCCTCGGACACGAACCTCTTTCGACATAACGCGACGGAGCGGTCAAGCCTGCATGTGAATGAGCGGTCGAGCCTGCTGGGCAACAGGTACCACTCGCAGTCGTATACCAGCATGCCAGGCTCGGGCATGGGCACGCCGCGTCCGCCGTCGGTGCGCCACAACAGCCAGCTGCCCACCAGCAGGCGGCTGCGACACCACGACCGCCAGAACTCGTTCAGCCAGCGGCTGGTGTCGGCGCTGGGCGAGCGGGGACCCTCACTGGAGAACAGCATGCATGTATCGATGCCGTCCATCTTCCAGCACGACCGCGTGTGGTACGACCAGTTCACCTCGACCGACTGGGTGCACGACAGCATCGCCGATGCCTTCCGCGTCAAGCATCTCCGCAGCCGCAAGGACCTCCGAGGCAGACTGGCGGCGTGGTTCGACGGCGCACAGGGCTGGATCCTCGTCGCCATCATCGGCATCATCACCGCCGTCGTGGCCTACCTCGTCAACATCACCGAGAACACCCTCTTCGATCTGAAGCAGGGATACTGCACCACGGGCTGGTACAAGAGCAAGAAGTCCTGTTGCAACGGGGCAACTATATGTGACGACTTTGTGCATTGGTCCCGTGTTGTGCGGAGCGACCGGATGGACAGGGTCCACACGCAATATGCTGCTTTTGTGCTCTCCGTCATACTCCTGTCAACAGCATCGTGCATGCTGACCCTCGCCACCAAGACGGTGGTGCCGTCCGCCATCTCCATCTCGACCCTCGATGAGAATCTGGGGGCCGAGGTACGCCGCCACCACGACGACGACGACGACGATGAGGACCACAAGCAGAGCATGACCCCACAAGCGAGACACGAGGAGCTGCAGCTGCGTCCGCCCGTGGTCTACTACTCGGCAGCCGGAAGCGGAGTGGCAGAAGTCAAAGTCATCTTGAGCGGCTTCGTGCTGCACGGCTACCTCGGTCTGCGAACCTTGGTCATCAAAACGCTGGGCTTGATTCTCAGCGTGGCTTCGGGGCTCAGTCTCGGCAAGGAAGGCCCCTATGTGCATATCGCTACTGCTATTGGCAACATTTGCTGTCGTCTTTTCTCAAAGTACAGCAACAACGACGGTAAACGCAGAGAGATACTCAGTGCCAGTGCTGCCAGTGGTGTCGCCGTCGCCTTCGGTGCCCCCATTGGTGGTGTCCTGTTCAGCCTGGAAGAGGTCAGCTACTACTTCCCGTCCAAGACGCTGTTCCGCACCTTTTTCTGCTGTATTGCCGCGGCTCTTTCGCTCAAATTTCTAAATCCCTACGGTACAAACAAGATTGTGCTCTTCGAAGTCCGCTATCTCGTTGACTGGAAAGTTTTCGAGCTGGTCGGTTTCATCTTTACAGGCGCATTGGGCGGCGTCTTGGGTGCACTTTTCATCAAAGCATCTCGCATCTGGGCACGAACATTCCGACGCATTCCGATTATCAAAAACCATCCCATCTTTGAGGTCTTCCTCGTGGCCTTGGTCACCGGTCTCATCAGCTTCTGGAACAGGTACACAAAACTTCCTGTGGCAGAGCTGCTGTTTGAGCTTGCCAGCCCCTGCGACACCTTTTCCGAACACGGGGACGGGCTATGCCCTACGAGAGAGAACATCCCACACGTGTTGTGGGTGCTCTTCATCGCTTTCATCATCAAGGCGGGTCTCACAGTCATTACCTTTGGTATCAAGGTACCAGCCGGCATCTACGTGCCGTCCATGGTGGTCGGCGGTCTCGCAGGACGAATGGTTGGTCACTTGGTCCAACTTTTTGCCCTTCGCTTTGCAGACGCCGGTTTGTTTGGCCACTGCGATCCTTCAGGGCCCCCTGGATCGTGCGTAGTCCCGGGCGTGTACGCAATGGTAGCCGCTGGTGCCACCATGACCGGCGTCACGCGCTTGACTGTCACGCTTGCCGTCATCCTGTTCGAGCTGACAGGCAGTTTGGATCACGTCCTACCTTTCTCGCTTGGCATTTTGGTTGCGAAGTGGACTGCCGATGCCATAGAGCCTCTCAGCATCTACGATCTTCTCACGGACATGAACTCGTACCCGTTCCTTGACAACAAAGTCCGACCGATCTTTACCTCGGAGCTCGGTGATATCACTCCCCGTCTGCGTGAGCAGCGTATCATCGACATCTCTGATTCCGCACTGGTCCCCGCGAACGAGCTGCGAGAGAAGCAGCAATATCTGCAGCTTGTTGGCGAACTCGATGGAGGCCTACCGATCTTGAAGAACGGCGTTCTCATTGGCCTGATTCCTGCGCCGGATCTTGAGTTTGCTCTCGACAGGCTTGAAGACGAAGATAACACGCTTTGTCTCATGTCTCCGCGCGTTAACTGGGCTGCCGGACGTGAGCACACTGCCGAAGGTGGCGATGCAGCGGAGAATAGCGACTTCACTCCCTTTATCGATCCAGCGCCCGTGTCGCTAGACATCCATTCACCCATGGACCTGGTCTACGAGTGTTTCGTCAAGCTGGGTCTACGTTACGTCTGCGTGCTACGGGATGGGAAGTACGCCGGTTTGGTAAGTGCATCGTGTCGTTCTCTTCACCGAACATATCGCTAACGAGATCTCAGATCCACAAGAAGAACTTTGTCAAATACATCAAAGAGCTGGAAGCAAGTGAGAAATGACCCCAGTCCCTCGCGAGAGCATTCCGACCTTTTTTTTTTTTTTTCTCTTCAATTCCCAGTTTCTTTTGGATGCCGTTAACCTGGTTTTTTGTTTAATGTTAGGAATCGATGCGGCAGGATTACGAGTGGCACTTTTGCAATGATATCCCAGAAGCATGTATTCTTCAGCTCGAGCATATGATGGAGTTTGGGGTCTGCATGCATTTGCTTTGGCATCTTGACGCCCATTTGTGTAGAGAGGGGCAGCATTGCAACAACGATGTTTTGGAGACAGGTGGCGGATTGAAAGACTGGACGAGTTCATATAGAGGACGTTGCATTAGACCTGGTACAGACGTACAAGATCCTGATTGTACACGCGTCCTACTTGTCGTTCAATCTATTATATACGCACCCACGTGGCATATCTCGCTTCCGATATCTGGTTGGACACTTGCGGCACCATCGCGGGGCTAGCCGTTGCGGAAACCACGTCTGCTGTTGCTCAACCACCCACTCAACCACCCGCTTTTCGAAACTCATTGGCAATGACAATGGTTCGTGGGTACAACAAGTCAGCGTCTCCCAAACCCCTTGCATATGGTGTGAGTTCCGCGCGGTGTAGAGGTGGTTACAAGGATGCAGCGGGGTTTTCTTTCGGGTTGGCGGCCCAAGCTTTTGAACAAGCTCTCGGTTCCCACTTTTGCTGCTGCTTCGGCGCAATCTATGACCGCGTTCTTAGCCGTGCTGTGCAAAGTACCCACTTCAAGCGGGACGCAAGACGCAAGAATTAGCCCTTCAGATGAGATGGGAGGCAGTAAAGGGATGCAAGGGAGGAAGCAAAGGGATTACGTCGCGTCCACTCACCTGCATTCTCGATCCGAAAAAAGATTATGAAACAGGGCGCTCCCCGCTGATGATTGGCAGCAAGGATACAGATTCAGGAAACGTCAGCCCGATTCCTGGCGAGCCCGCGCCAGCCCCACAGCGGCCGTGCCAGCATGAAATAGGGCATGCCAGACTAATCCCTGGGCGGCAACGCGCGTTCCGCCTACGGGTTGGGTTGCGTGAGGGCGGACGCCGCCAGTTGGCGTTGGCGTGGGGCGTATTCGTGGATCTCGCCGTCGCTGCGGGATTGTAGACTCCTTTCTTCCTTTCTTACCACCGTGTGTTCTTTTGTCCAGACTTTACTTTGACGCGAGCAGCGTCGTAGCGTAGTCGTCGCGCGGCTCAGGCCTTTCGTTTCCGCATTCGCTTTTCTTGTTTCGCGCCGAACCTGATTCGACGCGAGTGATTAAGAGACGGGAGAAGAGTTGTTGAGAGTGTTGCGATTCGATTGTTGCGAAGATGTTGGCGCAGCAGAAATTTATGATTTTGGCGGGTGTCGCATCGTTTTTCTTGCTCGTGGGGATATGGCATAGTTATAGCGATGAGGGGGCGGGTCTGAGGGCGATTCCGGGGATGAGTTCGAAGTACGTTGCTCTTTACTTGCCATGCGCATCTTCCTACCCTTCCCTCCCCGTCTAACCAGAATTTCCTCATTATTCTTATCTACCTCCTCCTCCTCCTCCACCCCTCAAAACTTACAACCACCCAGAGGCTCCCTCCTCCGCCAAAATATCCACGCCCTCTTCTCCGCCATCCGACACCCAATGACCGAAGATTACAAGGACGTGTCCGGGACTGTGTACAAGCTTCCGGAAGCACCGCGCTGGACTAAGCCGCTCGGCAAGCGCGTGCTTATTGTGGATATCGATACTAGGGTGCCGGAAGGTGAGGGTGAGATTCTGGGCGATAAGGTGATTGATTGGGAGAAGCATCAGTCGGTGGGAGGGGGACTGGTCAGTAATGGGATCATGGATCACTATCTTTTTGGTAGGTGATTTTTTCGTCTAGTATGCGCAGGGCTGTGGGGAATTTGGGACAGGTGGGAGGCGAGAGAGTGATGCGATTGAGAACAGATTCGAGGATGAGAGCTGGGATGGTTGATAACAATTGCTAACAAGGGCCGCACAGCACAAATCCACGGCTACGACTACAAATACTACCACGCCAAACACATTGCCGGCCACTACGACACCTGGATCCTGCCACACATCCTCGCTGAACTCCTCCCGTCCTACGACTTCGTCATCTCCTTTGACGCCGACGTAACCGTAACCCGCCCCGAAGTCGGCTTTGAGTGGCTCTTCAACCGATGGAACGTCACCACTCACACCTCCATCTCGCTACCCTGGGACATCGAGGAGCAGCGCCCGGAAACGGGGGAGGTGTTGAGTACGGATAGTAAGGGGGTTATAGTATTCAATACCGGGTTGGTGGTGGTGCAGAATCTGCCACTTACGTTTGAGATGCTGAGGGCGTGGGGCGAGTGTCCGACGGAGAAGAGGTATAAGGGGTGTGCACAGTGGAAGACGGCTTGGAGTCATGAGCAGAGGGCTTTTTCGGAATATATACGTTACGACTTCAACCCTCAAGGCGATAACATTGTGGTAAGTACCTCCCATTCCATCCCATTCTCCCTCCCTTCCCTCTAATCACTCGTTAATTGAATCGTACTTATGCGTGTGAACAGCCCATCCCCTGCGATGACGCCATGTCCTGGCCCGGCGCCACAGAACAATACCCCGGCCGCATCATCTCGGACTGCCGCGGCACCTTCTTCCGCCACCACACGCTCAATAAGCAGATGCCAAAGCAGGAGTTTACGAATTCGGTCATGCAGATGGTGGCGCAGATGTTGCAGGAGGAAGTAAGAGAGGATCGCGAGGGTATTTGGATTAATGAGGGGAAGAGGGGGTAAATGAGCTTCGAGACTATGGAATCGCGGGTATGAGGTGAGATGGATGCTGGGAATCACCGCGTGGTGGTTTGGGGGTTTAGAGTATCGTGGGTTCGACTGGTTTTCACACTGCCACATCGACTCCCGATCCCGTTACGCCAACGCAACCATCTCCTCCAGCCTCCCACCCACGGCAGCGAGAACCACGAAGACAATCACGACCAGCGCTGAAACACTCAACATCTACCACCGGCAAAACCCGCTTTCAATCGTCTCCCTCCCTTAACTTAAGGGAGGACCCCAACTCACCGAAACTCATCGATTTGTACTACCACTATTTACGGTTAGATACGGCGTTCTGGGCACAGGATACCATTTTGCATGATCTCTTTTGGAATTTCTGGTAGAGATCTTGATTAGACAGGATTTGTCCTACAGTTGACAACGTTCACGATGCGACGCTGGCTTGTAAATAGCGCATTGAACATTTGAAGGATTCCGAATCGCGCCGACGATACGTGGGGAACGCGGCGTAGTTATTCATCGATTCATTTGCTCGCGTGACACTAAAGCTAGCATTCAATGTTCGACAACGCATGCGACACGCCGTTGCTTTCCTTTTGCTCAATTACGCGCAGCATCCCGATGGGTCTACGGTTCGCGTTGTAACACATCCCGCTCCCAAGACCTATCGAAATCCATAGCGCGAACCGTCTCAAGAAGCTCTCCCCTCCTCACACATGTAACAACCACTCTATTATTGGCACAGAAATAGCAGGAGCGTCGCGGCCCAGCAACCAGTCGCGGGGCGCGCCGGGAAACGCGGGGCATTCATGCATGCATAGTCCCAGTCTAGATGCATGCATCAATAATTGCACAATGCCATCGGCAAATTACGTGGGGTAAATGCCGCTGCTGCCGTGCATGCCCGACCCGGAAAAATAAACACAAATGCGCCCCTTCCCCTCCTTCCCTTTCTTAAAACACTTTCTCACCGCTTCCCCTCTCTTCCCATATCTCCTACCAACCTACATCACCCTTTTACCGCCCTTGAATAGTTCCATTGAATATCCGCATCCTCACCACCTCGCACATTGGGTATTGAGGTTTTGAGACGAGAAGGAAAGAAGCAATCAGCAACCAGCAGCCATGTACCACCTTGAAGGCAACTCTGGCACCGACACCACGCTCCTCTCCGAGTTGTACAAGACCGCGAAGACGCGGTGGCAGAATATGAAGAAGGGGCAGGAGCAGGAGCGCGTGGTAGCGAGGCCAGCGGTTTCAAGGAGCGAGACGCAGGAGAGTGTGCAGAAGGGCAAGTGAATTGGACGAGCTGAGATAAGTGTGTGGGGTTGTGGGCATAGAGGGGATGTCAAGAATGAGAACTAGGGGTGAGAGGGAGAGATGATATTGAGGGGGTTGCGGTGTGGAGGTTTACGCGCTCCGCACAGCCGCGACGCGACGGTGAGCAAATCTGGCATTCACGCACCAAAAGCACAGCATCAAAACGTATGCGTTGGAATCTTGAGAATCGCTTCGCAAACATCATTGCTAACGTACTAGCAGGAATACGCGTTGTTACTTTCCTCGAAACCCATCACCTTCCAGTCCTCGACGCGAAGCTTGCGTACCCCTCCCTCCCTCCCTCTAGCCCATAGGGACCGGCTCCTCGCGCCATCACGATTGTAATCGATGCTCGGGAGTACCGTCCGCGACGTGATTGGTCGGGAACTCGGATAGGGGCATAATGAAGTTAGGAAGGTGTGGAGAGCGAGAACCTCGTAGGTGCATTGTTTGAGACGTGAGGTTAGACAATCCATGGTCATTGAGACTTTGGGATGAGAGCGGGAGAGTGGGGTCTTCCATATTCGGGTTTGAACCAGGAGCGATAATGAACAACCGCATAATCGCAAACTCCTCAGGCTCGCAGTGCCGCTCATTCCATCTCTTCCCTATTCTCAAACCCCCATCAGCCTCTCACAAACATACACCACCTCCTCCACCACCTCCCTTTTTATCTGCCCCTTCTCGATCTCCCACTTGCCCTCCTCAAGCCGTCTTCCAGCCACCTTCTTCTTGACCCCTGACTTAGCCAACGCCGCGATCTGTTTACACACCCCCGTCCCAGGATACGCCACCAATCCAATCGTCCCGGACGACACCTTTGCCGCGAACCCTACTGCCCCCTTACCCACCGCTTTACCGAACCCCTTCGCGCCCTCCTCGTGCGCAGCCTGCACCGGCTTCACAAACAAATCCTCGACTCCGTCAACAACCCCATGCGCGAAAGACTTTCCAGCCACGGTAAACCCGCTCACCACATCCGTAACATTCCCATGTGACTGCACCTCCTCGCCGTACAGTTTCGGGACTGCGCGGCATCCTTCTGCGGCGGCGAGGGGAAGATCGACAATCAGGTTCTTAAACATGAGACCGCTGAATTTTCCAAAGTTCATGCCGAAGCTTAGGACGGTTTTCCCTGCGGTTTTCGCGACCATTTCGACGGGGTGGTCTGATGGTTTGATGTCGCGCACGGCGGTGTAGGGCGCGAGTACCATGCCGGCTCCGGAGGTGGTTATGCCGTGGATGAGGGTCATGTAGTTTGAGATGATGCCGGTTACGGGGTCCCATCTTTCGTGAGAGATTACAATGGGCTTGGTTTGGAAGCTGGGAGGGTCAGGGGGGGTTAGCTGAGTACTATTCTCTGCGTCATGTGCTGCTGGGGTGTGCTCACGGTTTGAGAGATCTCTGCTTGACTTTTCCTTCTTTAACGAGTATCTCGGCGGCTAGGGTGCTCAAACGCATTTTGATATGCCCCTTCTTGTACACGAATGCGGCCGGTCGGTCTTGGAGAATCTGGCATGGGAGTGTTTCCAGAGGGAGGTTTGCGTGGAATGATGCTGCTGCTTCCTTGACACCTTCCTCTGTGCTCATTTTGGTTGCGATTTCTTGGGCCGCCGATGTGGCGGACGTTTGAAGGCAGAATTTGATTCCGTCGGCAAGGTTCATGGCGGTGAGGAGCTTGTGATTGATGGGTGATGGGCCGGCGCCAGCTGCTGCGATCATGTTTCCCCAAAAAGGTTGACTAACGATGGTTAGTGTTGCTCGCGGATTGAACAGATAATGGGTTCAACGTACTCTCCAAAGAACGGCACGACGAACGTCGGACACGCATTGCGTAGTCCGCAAGCCGTGGTTCCAGCGCCACCATGATGCACGACAGCCGTCACGTGCTGGAAAAGCCATTCGTGAGGACAATCATCGATGAACAGCAAGTCTTTATGCTGGTACGGAGATGAGTCAAGCTTGGGACCTAGTTTACTCCATCCACGAGATATTATCGCTCGAACATTGCACATACGCACGGCCTCTATCATCAGGTCGGTCATCCGCACTGGGTCATCGATGACGATGCTGCCGAAGCCGATATACACCGGGCGAGGGCCGTTTTGGAGGAAGTCCGCGATCTCCGGAGGGGGAGAGTAGGAAGGTGGGTCTCGAAAGAAGAATCCGCAAACATCTGGTTAATTTAGCGCCTAATTCTGCACATTTTCGTTTGAAGAAGGTACTAACCTATATGCGAAGGCCAGTCCGCCGGCTTCGGTATAAGCGCTGGTGACCAGCAATACGTAAAGGGTATCTGTAGAGTTTCCGCTAAGTTCGGCGCCATCGTCGAAGAGACGCGTTCCAGGTCCAGCTTTTCTCTGAAGCTGTTTACGACATCGCCGAGCCTACAACAGACGTGAGCCCATTGCCAGAGAAGTCAAAGATACTGCATCGCCATACCCTTGCCAAGTCATCCACTCCACGATACCGTAAGACACGTAATTCATCACCCCAGCATCCAGCTGCGCGCCACCAAGATTCGCCAGCGGGTGGTGGAATTGCCGCGTAGAGCTCCACGGCATGGTAAACATCAAATGAAGCGGCACACCCAACGCCTGCGCGCAATGTATGTGCGCAAACGAAGGCGGATTCGCTATGATTGCATCGGCGACAAACGGTTTCGCATCACCCGAAGTCGGTTCAATACAACTCCTCCAGCAGCCATCCAGCATCTCCTCGACCATCTTGCGCTTGCGCCTGATGTCGCCTTCCCGGAGCGACTTCATCGACGGAATGAGCCCAGGATTCTTTACCATGTAGGCCATCAAGTCATGTGGATCGCCGCCGATAGGGAAGAACTCGAGACTAGAATCTTTTACGAAAGTCTCGAAGCAGTCATGTGTCGCGACGCGGACGCGATGGCCGTAGGTTTGAAGTTCTTGTGCCAGGGCGATGAAGGGCTGGACATCGCCGCGTGAACCAACGACCTGGATTACAATATTGAGTCTGATCTTCCAAGACTTTACACGGTGAGCGGGCCGTGCTACAGGGGGTGTCGGTTGTTGTATGGGACGCGACGGTATGCATTGAGCAAGTGCCCTTGCGATTCTTGAATTGAGATCGATGTTGATGCGGCCATCGTCTAGAGTCTTAGATAATACTGACAACGAGTCTTGCGAAACAGCTTACTGGTAATCTCCGTATATGCTGGAGGCGGCGGCGCGCTCGAGGAGCCGAAATCATCTTCTAGTTCTAGAGCCGCTACCATAGGTAGGTCTGGGGGTAGCACGCTCGAGGATCCGAAGCCATCTTCAAGACGTTGAGATGCTAGATTTTGAGGCGGTACAGTCAAGGAGCCGAAGCCATCTTCTGGGTCTGGCGGCGGGGTGGGCGGGAGTCGCTTTTCCATGTTGCGCTGCAGGTAATGAGGAGAAAACTATGCCGAGAAGCCATATTGAAAGCGCGAGATCCATTTTGTTTATCTAAGAGGCTGCCTGCACTGGCGTTTCGAACTGTAGGTTGTTGACGCTGCGGTACGCATTACTGTTGTGGAGGAATGTCTGTGCATACGTCTATACGGTGTGTGTTGCCGAATACGTACGCGTCCGGTCGGTCCGATAGCGCGTTAGTATCTTCTTTATCGGTCGAACAACTTGAACCATGGGCTCCAAACGCTGAAAAAGCGGGCACCATAGTTTCGGACGCTTACAAGGTTTATCCTTCGGACAGGAGATGCGCGGGTGAGATTCCGGGCACCCGGCGGGCCTATTTCATTAAGCTTTTTGATCACAATTGTAAGCTTCAGACCCTTGTTGTGCCACGGTGGGTACAGAGCGATTGCCATCGTACATGCAAGAAATAAATCCACTAGCTCAGCTTGGTCAAACATTCAGCAACGGTTGTGAGGTCAGTGAAGATGGAGCATCTTACAGCGCTGTACGACGAATAAATCATGCATCGGTAACAGAAAGGGCGAAAGGCGCCAACTTATAATGCGACCCCCATTAAAAGTAACACGCGGAATACCTTCAAAGCATAGATCCGCCAGTCTTCCAATATCGCGCTCGAGGAATAATCGTGGATGCCCATGACCCCAGGCCGGCCCTAGCCTTTTCGTGATCAGCTGACAAATCGGCATCACCACGCCCCCGAACGCATCCTCAACCCAGCTTTTGTGGCAAGCACGTCGGGAATGATTATTAACAAGACGAGCTCCCAGAAAAGATTTTGTTGGTTGTGAAGGCGCCTTGCAGAACGGTTGAGCGGCAAGCACACACGACAAAAGCCGAGCCACCCGAGCGTGCGCCACTAATGTGGCGCAACTACGTAAACCGAGACGGCGTGATGCACTCTGTTCGTGGTCAGTTCTAGGCCTACGCAACATGAAAGGCTCAGTGCCCTTGGTCTGCCTATGAGGACGGCCGGGAAAGCTGCTGGTTTGTGCCGAGTTAACCGTTTGTGAAAACCCAAGACTGAGCCTCTCAGGCGACGTCACCTGTTGAGAGATCTGTTGATATATAATGAGATGGGTCGCGCGCTTTGTTCATGTTTCAAAGCATAGGCACACCAATACATGATACTCGACTAAACCGGTTGCAAGCGCATCAAACGATCACACCACAAACGCGGACACCAAGAATCCGACCATCACCTAGCCAATCATCACTCAGTAAAATACTCAAGATGCCATCGTCCACAGTACGCCCCTCCGCGCTTCCCCTACTTACATCCCACTAACGCCACCACCAGGGCACAGTCCTCCTCTACTTCCTCGCCATCTGGATTCCATTTCTACCCGTTCTCCTAAGACGAGGCTGCAGTGCCGACTTTCTCATTAACGTACTGCTTTGCTGCCTTGGCTGGATCCCTGGCGTCATCCACGCATGGTATATCATCAGCCAAACGGAGCGGCATCCGGATAGCATGGGAAGGCCGGATGGGAAGCGGTATTAAGAATTGAGAAAGTTGAAGAGCGGTGTAGAGGTGTACTTAGAAGAGGTTCAGGCATATGGCGTCGGGGAACTCTTTAGGTGTATACGTTTAAGATTTATGGAATATGGGGCACATTATTTTCGTTGGACTGATTTCATCAGCTTTGTTTTTGTACGATCAGTTTGGAAGTCTGAAATCTTTGGCATATGTCGTACGACCTATGGAAACCCTCATATTTATGCTTGTCCTTTTGTTATCGTTCGTTCCTAGACTCAGGCAGGTTACAATCTCTCTCAAACATCTGCCATGCTTCTCAGGTGCTCAATACCTCAGAGTCGAAGAAACGTCCAAAACGCAGATTATCCCGCTCCCGTGCCAAGAACAATGCCAACGAGAGAGAAGCCTGCCCAAATTGCTCCCTGAGCATACAAATTCGGTGGGCAGTATCTGTTTTCGTGAGCAAGTAAAACGCTATAGGTAGCACAGTCTTACAAATCGCCAGCCAAGCGGACAAAGCCGGCCCAGAAAATCCAACTTCCTATCCAACTGCAAACTAGGCTGAAGATGATGAGACCTGGAACAAATTCCCGAATTTCTGCAAGGTAGGCTGCTTCGACACCACTCTTCCGGAGCTTGTTCTGGGTATGTGCTAAGTCCATCACAACAGCAATATCAAGCATTATGCCGAATACGCCACCCACAATGTAGTACAAAGCCCCGGCATACATTAAATGAGCTTCTTGAGGTAGTGAGTGGTAGGCGGCACTCGTAATCTGGTAGTATCCACGAGCAGTAGCAAAGTGAGCTGTCCGTCCCGCAACGTAGAAGGCAATTAGCCTTAAAAAAAATTCCGCGATATACTGTGAAAGAGCTGATGAAATCCACGGAAGATCCTCTTCACTACCATAAGGATCTTCTCGTGTGTCATTCGTAGAATATTCAGGTGGGTGGGGAGTTGCCGAAAGAGGTTCTCCCTTCTTGATGAGCCCAAAGAGATTCAAGGCGATCCAAGACAAGCGGGGTCGAATTGTGAAAAAGAGCATGAGCTCCCAGATCTTAAAGCTTGCGCGGTAACCGGGTGTTCGCTGGAAGATCATTGCGATAAGAGCGTTTGCACCGAGCTGAAGAGCGACTGTAAAGACCCAGGTGTATCTATACGCGTTACTGCTCTTTGCATTGAATAAGAACCGACAGGTCAACCGATTCAAAAAGTATCGATTCCCAAAGGGGATGCTGAGGACTGTAACCACAACATTGACTATCGCAAGGGTCCCAAGGATCCAGGATGGCGATGGACAGTTAGTGACACTTTGGTCTTCTGGAGAAATTGCCCAGCTCCAAGGTAGAAGGTCGATGGGTGCGGGTGCGGTGGCAGTGGCAGCCATGCTCTCGGGAATTGCCAACCGGTGAATAGATTTCCCGGGATCGGAACTTGGCGAAAGTAACCTATTTGATGTTACTTATTCGCCTCGAGTGTCCTGTGTCTAATTCGCGAGGATTGCGTGTGTTATAATGTTTTAGTCCGGAAAAACGGCATTTGGGAAGGAATGGTACTACAGTGGGAGTCACTGACCAAATTATCCTTTCGGGGGTAAATGGAATGGGAAAGAATTCGAGGTACCGGGTACTTTAAGTATCCTGAGGACCAAAAACAGCTTAATCGTATCCGACTTGGATCCAAATCACTTCATCAGCTTTCGCTTGAATTTTCCCATCTGCAGGGAAATCGTTTCGCCTACCCTTTTGCGGGAATGTTGGGTGCTGTGTTATTGGTGCAATAGTGATGCTGAGCTAGGTGGCTGCATACATGGCGTGTGAAGGAGATACGAGTTCGGCCGATTGCGGTCAATTTGAGCGAGGCTAGGCATCCTTGCCACAGCCTGATAAGCGGAAATCCAAAGCAACCAGCGAAAAACAAGCGCAAATAGTGAAGTTGAAATAAGCGCGCCGAAAAATTATCAAATAGGACAGAGGTCCACAAAAAAACTTTAGTTTCTGAAGCATTCGGCTAACAATGCAATGTTTCGTTCTGTACTTACATATAAAGTTAGTCGCGAAAGAAGTGCATAATAGCTCTTGTGCAATGATCGTTAGTTAAGAATAGAAGACTTTATCAAAGTGCGCGATTCAATCAGTAATGCTCGAAGGGGCGACTGAGGATTTCGACTCTAAAATACCCTTCGGAAGGGACCCTGTCCGCTGCCGTGGTATGATTTGGGAATGCTTGTGTGCCTTTCCGTCGTCAAGCTACCCGAAACCTCAATTCTGCTTCCAACACCGCATAAATTGACATTCAATCATTCGTATCGCTTGTATTGTAAAGACCAATTCTCATCTAACTGCGCGGACAACGTCGCCTGGTTGATTAGTCTCTTGCGCAACAGGACTATAATATTAAAAGTGAATGCGTTGCTTATACTCTCTTAAATGGAGTCCGAGTGAACCCACAAGAGCGTGCGCCATGGAAATGATGACCGCAGATTTGGCTCAAGGGTTCTTCCGTTGTGTTCGTACTGGACAATTAACCGCGACGCAGTAAATGACAGTCCAACCTATGGAAACCAAGTACACTCTGCGCTTATTACACAACTGTGAACATAGAGTTTATGTCCTTCAAACTTGTTTTTGCCACCGCCATCACAGCTTTCCTTTTCACGCTCCCCTTCAACGATCTAAAGCCCAGCCACTATTCACCCTCGTCCCTCCCATGTATCCCTCCTCGATCACCACACCTGACCCCTACGCCTCCCCCTCAATTGCCATCCCCTCAACGCCCTCTACCTCCCTCTTCCAGCTATCCCTCCCATCACAATAACTCGGATTCCCCGGCTTACAATTGTTCGCGACGCCATAGTCCTGGCACTTCCCACTCTTAGCACACTCATACACATGGTTGACGGCCCAGCCCGTCTTGACCTCCGCACAGTACCAGCAGTACAGCCCCGGGTTCGACACCTTAGCGCAGGTACAGGCGGCGGAGACGGTGGCGGCGAGGAAGAGGAGGGGGGCGAAGAGGTGCATGTTGCGTGAGATTGGGTTGGGGGAATTGGGGGGACTGGGTGTGGTGGAGAAGACTTTGATGTGGTATGGATGGGCTTAAGTTGAGTTGAGTTGAGCTGGATTGGAATGGCTATGTGAGCTTCGTGCTGAGGAGGTAAGGCTTTGTTGAGTCTTTATATCTCGTCCTTTTCACAATTCACACCGTCCCACAGTGCACACATCGCGCCAACACATTTCTATCCCTCGCATTCATCGCATCCGCCTCTCCCATTCCTTCCCATATCCCCTCTTCCTTCTCGCCAAGCCTCGAACAACCGACCTTTATACCTCCTCTTTAGCCCAAATCAGCAACGAATGCGAAACCAGAACCGAGCACACACAAAAAATCCATTTAGTTTGCGCGCGTTTTTGTGTCGATGCGGGGAATGCGAGTATGAAGTTTGTGTTGCGGAAATGCGAGCCGGATTAATATATACATATTGTGGTGGTATTGAGGCTGCATGTCGTGGCGTGGCGGGCGGAATACGAAGCGTGTACCCCGCTGTCGCTATGTTGGAATGGCGTTCCAGTGACCGGGGCGAGGGTGGAAAACATGTACTACAGTGCCGTAGGGCGGAGGGCGAAGGGATAGGCTGGGCGTATCTTGTTGTGATGGACGCATTAGTCGATATGTATGCGCGAGGTAATTAGTAAGATTGTCAAAACATCAACAGTAATAAAAAGCGCAGCCTCGTCATTAAAAATTCTTGATTCATAGGATACTCTATAACCATATTCGTATAACTAACCGAAAGTAACAACATACCACTAAGTAGGCGAATACCTCGACATTCCCCTAATCTTCTTCCCATAAATGTAAAACAGAATCGGCACAGGGAACAACGCCGCAGTAAGAAATCCCAGTAGCGAAGTCGCCCAATTAACACCAAGAGTATGATACCTATCCCATCATTAGCATTCATCCCAGGCGAAGAGAGCAGAATGGAAAATACTCACATAGCTGTAGCAAAAAGGGGAAACCCAGCTCCAAACCCAGACCTCAAGAAAGTATTCGCCGCGATCGCCGTATTCGCGTACATCAAATAAACATCAATGATATAATTCAGCCCTTGCAAAAAGATCATAAGAACACCCGCGCCAATAGGTATGCCGGCCAGGACTTGTGGGATCCAAGTGATATTCGGACTCGACGTCCAAGCAAACCAGAACATGCCTGCCGGGAACAAGAAGCCCCCAATGATCATAGGAATGAGCCGTTCCTCGGGTACGACATGCCCTTCGTGCGATAGTTTCCGTGCGAAGCGCGTCTTTGTGGTGAACACAATGATAGAGCCGCCGAGAAGGACCCCGATTGTTATGCTGAGGAAAGGGAGCGCCCCGACGCCAGAGTTCCAACCTCGTTCTTCTTGGAAGGCGATGGGGTAGGCCTCAAAGAATAGATAAAGGATGCCGTAAATCAGACTCATGTATAGAGTGATGAGGATCAAGATGGGTTCCTTGACGAGCATAGCGAAGGGCCGGAGAAGGTACTTCTCAGCGATGTTCTTCAGATCAACCTGCTGTTCATCGATCTTTGCGTGGATGGCCCAGTTGCGTGTCTGAAAGCGGATGCGAGCGGCGCGGCGGGACAGGAGCACGGCGGGGTAAGTCTCAGGGATGAAGAGGAAGCCAAGGGTGCCGAAGAAGAAGGCCATTATAGCCGTGATATATTCGGTCCAGCGCCAGCCGAGATGGCTTTGTACGATGAAGCCACCGACGATGGGTCCGGCGACTGGCCCGATGAAGGTTGCACCAGCAAAGATTGTCATAGCAATACCACGATCCAATGGACCCCAGAAGTCCGTCAACTGGCCGCCTACGATACCGAGGGGCGCGGAGCCGAAGACGCCACCGAAGAAGCGGCAGAGCATGATGGTTTGGAGGTTCTGTGCGACAGCGACGGGGATTTGGAAGATGGCGAAGATGAAGAAGCCGATGAACATCGGGTACTTCCTGCCGTAGAGTTCTGATAGCGGACCCCACACGGGTGGGCCGATGGCGAAGCCTAGGACGAAGAGGGATGTGCCTAGGATCATGACTTCGTTTGATACGTTGAAATGTTGGGCGGTGACTTGTGTAGCGGAACTAAAGACGCTACTGGCGAAGGTGATGCAGAAAGTGACCAAGCCGAGGAGGATGGTGATGAGCCACTTGTGGGAACGGGAAAAGTTCATGGGGTTCTCGGGGTCGTCGTGCCCATCCCAATCGATGAGGTTGAGATCTTTCTCCTCCATCTGTCTATTTTTTTGATCTTCCGATGCATTACTTTTCTCGACGTCGCACGTCCCGCCCGTATTATTTGGGTGTGACGCCGATCTTGAAATCTGCGAGAATCGCGACCTTGAATGGCCCAAAGGTGCGGATTCACCGTGTCTGCTCGCGTGTCGGCTTAGAGGTGCACTCGATTGGGTGTCGATGGTACTCTTGCTCTCCGAACGGAGGTTTGTACTCCGATTTGATGATACTGAAGACTTGTCGTCTGGACCCATATCTTCGAACTTTTCAGAGTGGTAGGACGATTCGGGTACATCCGGTGAACCTAGTGTTCGATCTGAGCTCCGGGACTGGAGGCACACAGCGGGCGATAGTCCATCAGGGAGGTAAGTTGTTCGTCCTGTCTCACTTCTTGTGAACTCGTCTCGGTCCACTCGTTCTTCGGCCATGACTCCTCTGTGAAGCAAGAATTAAGAAAAGCAGTTGATAAGAAGAAGATGGTCAAGGCAACAATCGCCATATACGTAAAAAGGCAAATCTCTGTAGGACCAAGGGATGGGAAGTGCGGACTAGGTACGATGAGATATCGGATGTGGGAAAGTATGTGAAGAAATAAGGGCGTGGGTGGGACGTCAATAATTTTCGTCCGAACTTACATTCGTCGCGTAAGCTAATTGTACATCGGTCTTATTGATCACCCTCCGCATCTCGAATGATATATCGATGTGTTCGTCATCGTTATTCGGGTCGCTCGGAGTGCTTTCGTCATCGGCCGAGCGACAGGACCGAGACCACCTCTTCATCAGATAGCGCAACGACGCACCAATAAGACATCTTGGCTCCCGTTAGCGGAACGATCCGTATTACTATCAATTCACCGCCTAGCGAGCCTGAACACCAAGTCCGCTCAAATGCAGTGGTGACTCGGTGCGTTTAGGGACGAACGGGATGACGAAAGGTCCGAATTCGGCCCTAGCCGGAAGCCGAACGCGCGAGGGTCCGGTGGCTCTCAACACCAGCACCAGCGAACCTCACGATTCTTGGCGCCAATCTCGTCGTTGCTGTCCCTACATCGATCGGGGACCTGCGCATACTGGTCGAACTTGAAGTCCAGACCAGACGAGAGCTACCGATTTTGTCATTGACAGAGGATAGTTGTTCTTGGTCTGTCGATGGGTTAGCGGGGCAATTTCCACAAGGAAGTTGCATGCGTCGCTCCTCTGAACTCGATGAGGACGAACTAGTTGGCGTGCCGACTTTTCTCCAAGATGAATGCCAGCATGCGGTATGCATTTCCTAACAGAAACTCACACTTGTTTCCATTCGTGTCTGAGACTAGAGGAATCATGGAAATCGGGCATCCCCTTCCTCAATTTCAAACCCAAGGGGGACCAATGTCTGGAAGGTGGCAACCTCGTTAACACTCAAAACCCAATCGTCCTCCCAACTCGCACCAAGCCGCCACGTGCACAACTGAGTCTTTTATGCAAATCACCGACTGAAAACCTCGTCTCGTCGACTCCCACGAGCGGTATCGCAACGCTTTCCACAAGTGGCATCTGTGAAAAACTCAGGAGTCGTCGATATAAACACACGTTCAGTCAGAATTGCAGGACAGACCCAATGCCTTGGGCAGCTCCGCACACAAGAGCCCTTGTCCCAGAAAGCCGGGTTCGACGCTACAAAATAGAGTTTAGTGGCACGAGATTCGCCGCGCCATGGACATTTGTAACGAAATGGGACCCATCTGAGTGTCGTTCCACCTTGAGCCCCGCTCGAACGACAAATGGATAAAGATAGCGCATGTCATATTTAGGTGGGGAGGCTTGTTCCTTATGCCGCGCTGTGACTTGTCTCATATCCTTCTAGAAGACGAGTTTCGAATAGACGCTCCCACGTTTACGGCAATGCCCAGTCAGGTGGCCGCTTGGGCGCTCGCCGTAGTCTGATATAGGATCGAACCCCGTGGGATCGATCGCAGATCTGTTGCTTTTTCATTCGCTACCAGATCTGATCTTTGTTTAGATGGCAGACGCGCATGTCATCCCGCCACCGGCGAGTGCAGACCAAGGACCTTTGATCAACCAAGTGTGCATTGTACAATATACAATCGCCGTGTTGGCCGTCGCATTGCGGCAAGTGGACGCAGCTTCATGTTGTGAGCTCTGTCGATGCTGATCGCGAGTAGATTTTATACGCGGGGGTTCATCGTCAAAAAATACGGATTTGATGACCTCTTCATCGCGGTGGCCGTGGTGAGTCAGACATGCACCGAGCGAATGCAAGCACTAGCTAATGCTGATTAGCTACTGGGAGCAGCCCAGACTGCGACAGTCGTGGTCCAAGTCAAGCACGGTCGAGGCAAACATGCTCAAGACATCGAGTTGAGACACTACAACCATATGCTGATGGTAAGTTGATGCGTGAGAAGGTCTTGATTAAAGCGCTGAGGTGTTTAGTTCAACTGGATCAATGTCCTGGTGTACTTTTTGGCCAACTGGTAAGTGCGAAGTCAGTTAGGACGATTCGGTCGAGTGACGAGTTGAAGGACAGTCAAGATGAGCATCCTGGCGCTTTATCGTCGTATCGGCTCCGGACAGAGAGGCCTTCCTTGCGTACTGCGGTTCAAGGTGATAGGTAGCATAGCTGTGGTCATCACCATGTTTACCACTGCCATCTTCTTGGTATGTACCCGAACCGAAAGCGGCGGGTGGGGTCGACCTGGCTGACGTTTTGTAGGTGGAATTGTTCGGCTGCACTCCGATATCGCGGGCCTGGGACGTGCAAAACATGCAAAACGGTTGCATGAGCAAGACCGAATTCAACATTGTGCAAGCATCGATTAACGTCTTCATCGATCTGCTCCTGCTGTTCTATCCGCTGCCATTGCTCCGCATTCTGAGAATCAACACACAACAGCGAAGTATGCCACCCAAGCCCCACAGTCTGCAGTCTGCAGTCGCTGACTCTAATTGTAGCCGCGCTCGTTGTGATATTCTCGATCGGTATCGTTCCTCCCATTGCGAGTATGATGCGGCTGTGCGAGATCGTAATGGCGGTAAGGCCAACAGGCGCAACTTGGCTTGAAGGCGACTCGAGTTGGAATTGGGCATGGGTGACCGTTTGGTCTCAGATCGAGGTGGACGTCAGCATCGTTGCCGCCTCTCTCCCCAGCCTCAGCCCCCTCTTGAAGCAGCTGTGGTCTGGCTTCGCAATGGAGCGACCTCTGACACCATCTCAAATTTCGACGCTTCTGGGCCCCGAGTCGAAGAGGTTTCCAACCATCACGAAGCCACCCGCTTTGAGCGTTGAGAGATCGAAGGGTAGGAAGTGTTCAACGTTCTTCGACGATGCACGCGAGGAAGATCGCGACCGAGAGGTGATTCTGGGTTCGGTCTCGGGAATAGGGGTCGCGATAACTGTAGACATGAAGGCGTCGTCAGAGAGGCCAGGTTTCCAAAGGGTAGATTCTGCCAATTGATCAGTTTTATAGCGCTTTCTGTGCCCACCCTCTGTTTGCGTTGGTGGGAACCGCCCGGTGCTCAATGAAAAAGCACTCGAGGCATCGGAGCGCACTCATCCTCGAAGTGCACATGATAGGATTTTCAACCAATACTATGTCCTTCCTGCCGCTTGTTGCATCCTCGCGCTGTCTTCGGGCGGCGTTTTCCAGCGCCCGCTGTATATTCCGGAGGTAGTACAGTAGGCGGCGGCGGCGGCGGCGGCGGCGGCGGGCGGCCAGCGGGCAACGATCCCTCGGGACAACGGTAGACGCAATCGATTCTAACGAGCTCGTCTACTCATCGCTGGGGAGGTACTGAGCCAGTCGGGGGTGCCTTTGAGGCTCATTTCGATGCGGGCGGAAGTCGTCGTGGCGGTGGACGGGCGATTGCAGAGAGCTATAGCAGCCACACCGCCAGTGTCCATCCGTCGATCATAAAATATCGTAGGGGGTGTTCTATCGCGTCAGAAGCGTATGTTGAAGGTGTCGAGAGAGCTCCGCGGCCCTGGCGCGGGATGAGCCGGATACGCGAGCGTGTTGTTGAGCGCCACCACCTTGCCCTGCATCGGCACACAATGTCCAGCGGCCTGCTAGACCCTTGGGTACTCCTGCAGCATAGGATAGCTGTTCGCGCCTCCCTCCAGAGTTCTTCTCACGGTGGGAAGATGGAGAGAGAAAAAGATATGGGAAACAGGAAACGTTGTTGGTGATCGCCCGATGACTTGCTGCTTATAGCGGCGCCATGGCGGCATCTATACCTAACGAGGGGCGTTTAGGCTCAGCCGGCGCCCAAAGCTTCATTGTACACAACGTCCCTCTCACGTCACTCCACCAAGCCCCACGCGCAGGCCGGGGGACGTTGAGGGTTGGTGGAGGTGGAGCGGAGAACCGATGGCCGAGAGTCTCTTCCATTAACACACCCTCCTCCTATTCTCTGCTCCCGTATTTAAGGGCGGGAGCAAGCTGCCTTTCACCTGCAGCGTTGCTGGGAAGGCGCTGTTGATGGCCTGACCGTGAGCAGCTTCCACGCCTTTGCTTGCCAACAGGCCAGTCCGCCTCCGGCCCACAACAACACCGTGGAGTCTTGGGGGAAGTCGCAACGCTGCACGCGTTCCTCCCTCGACATCCCCATCCAGCGTACAACTTCGTGCCCGCCGTAAGTCCTTTCTCTGTCTGTTTCCCCGTCAAAACCACCCACACCTATTTCTTTTCCCTCCCTCCCTGCCTTCGCCATGACCCGCCTCAAGAACAAAGCTTCCATCAAGAACCTTCGGAGGCTGTGGCCTGGCAGCAGCAAGCGCAAAGCATCATCATCCACTGACGATATTTCTCCTCGTACACAGCTAGACGGAGCACCAGGCCCCTCCTTACTCACAATCTATCCCAAGGATCGAGGTAGACAAGGCGAATCACACGCCTACCCCGTGACTCTGCCTTCTACTCTTCTTTCTCCGAGCGTGGCTGGCGACATCGCAATGGAACACCACGCTATCATCCGCTTCTCGCACCCCGAGGTGCAACCTCCCGTTTACGTCGTCACCTCACTCAGTATTCCGCCATGGGCGATACTCGAGATGGATGTGAGCGACGAGAGGACCGACTCCGGAGACGTGATCTTTGTGCTCAGCTTCGAAGGCGTCCCGGCGGGCGCCCACCCGTACAAGATCCGCATCGGTGAGGGTCAATGGGTCCTCGACGGATCCAAGGAGACTAGTAAGTTCATTCCGTCCACACAGCACATGAACGCATTATGGCGACTTGCAATGACCCGCTGGCGCCTACTGAATGGGACTCGCCCGCCTCTCTAGCGGTGGTCGCAGGCAAGGATTCCGTTGGAGATAGCATACCTTCCCAACCCTAATGCATCGGCTCATTGTTCTGGGACGGGAAATTCGTTTGACAGCCCTCTTCGTTGGGCGCCTATCCTCTTTCCCGAGGAAGGAGACCTTGGGGCACCGCAATGCTAACGCAAGTGCAGCTACCGATGAGATTGGCAACCGCAATAACCTCGTCCGAACAGTGGCAGTCCATGAGGATGAAAAGCCGCTTCCCGATTTGCCGGCAGAGGAAGAGCCACAGGACAGCGAAGAGCCAGCGCTAGAGCATGAGGACCTTCGATCGTACCCCTACCAACCAGACACGCCGGCGGTAGCAGTACCCCAGGACACTGAGCACGTAGCGCCAGCTGCCCCGGAGCCTGAAGTTCCTAGACCGGACGCCTACCAACCAATAACGCCGGCGGTGGCAGAGCTCCAGCACACCGGAAAAGCGGCGCGACCCTGCTCTACTTCGTCGGCCTATATCCTTCAACCAGAAGTCTACGTCCCACCCGCCTGCCGCACTCGTGCCGAGGTCTTCCCACCTGAAGTGGATGTCAAATCGCATTTTCAAGCAGGGACAGAGTGGGATGAACCGGTGATGAAAGAGGAGCGGCAGGACAGCGCTCAGTTGCCAACTGTACCCATCCCCTTCGTCGTCGTCGAGAAGGTAAACAGTGAAGAGCGGCCAGACTATGGCGACATCGAGCCGGAGTCACTTCCTGTTGACTCCCCGAAGCGCGCCGCGGATGCCGATCCCGACTACGAGTCGGTGCTGCCAGATGCTCCCGAAGAGCAGAAGCAAGAGGCGGCATCACCGCCGATCCCGGTAGTCATCGTAGAGAAAGCAGACGACAGGCCTGCCTTTGGCGATGACTTTGGTGAGCAGGCCACATCCGCCCAGAAGCTGGCCCATGAGCTACGGAATGCCGATGCAGAGCCGGACAAAGTCATAGTCATGAAAGAACCTCACATCGAGCCGCGCACAGAAGAGGAACAGGCTGCCCCATTGCTCCCTCATGAGTCGTTCGAGCCGGAAGACGCTAGGCGTGGCTCGCAGCCCCAGACCTCCATGGACGTGATTGAAGAGGAGTCGACCCAATCCTCTACGGATCAGACTGGCTCAGAAACTGATATCCTGACGCCGTCAGGTTCGAGCGATACCAAGGATCGGGACGCCGGCTCCGGGGATGAGTTTGGTGAGCTTAGCAAGGGGCCACTTCTCTCCCGTGAGACTGGTTTCTCCATCAAGTCAGATGGTGAGCTCAGCAACGGGCCGCTTTTGTCCCATGAGACGGGCCTGTCTACTGTCCAAACCCACAATGAGCTTGATGTCGCCCCTCGCTTGTCTCACGAGGTGGGATCTTCTGCTAGGAGTGAGGATTCCCGCGACGATCTTAGTACCAGCGAGCTCGATATCGCACCCCTGTTACCGCACGAGACTGGCTTCGCTACAAAGAGTAAGGAACCGAGCGACAACCTCAGCGAGTTCGGCAACGCACCACTCATGTCTCATGAGACCGGTCGCTCTCCTGATGGAATGACTAAGAGTATGAGTGTCAGTGAATTTCTCAGTGACACGGATAACACCCCGTCGATGAGTTCGGAGACCGGCATGACCGAGAATGAGAATGTCGGCGAGCTCGACAAGGCACCGTTGATGTCGCATGAGACCGGCTCGTCGACTGAGAACAACGATCTTGGCGAGCTTGACGAGGCACCTTTGATGTCTCATGAGACTGGCCTTTGGACTAGGGGTAGGCAACGGTGGGGTAGAGTCATACGTCCTTCAAAAATCTACCGCCATGGGATGGTTTTTTCGCCAGGACATGGGACATGCCCTTCTTTAGTATTTCACGCTAATGCGTGTCCAGACGACGAGGCCTGCGAGGACGTCGGCGAACTTGACAAGGCTCCTTTGATGTCTCACGAGGTTGGATTCTTTACTAAGAGTATGTATTATCCTTGCCCAAGCTTCACGTCTGCCGGCATGTTTGCGTCTTTCATTCGGTGATCTCCCCGACAGAGAGCCTTTTACTCGGCCCAATCACATGATTCCATCCCTTTCATTGCCTATGCTGACATTCCGTCCTTGCTCAGGTAAGGACCCCAGCGATGAGGCCAGTGAGCTCGACCGGGCTCCGTTGTTGGCACATGAGACGGGATTGTCTGTCTCTAATCTCAACTCCTCGAGCGAGGGTTCTCGGGCGAGGCGCTCGTTGAGTGAGGGCGATCAATCGGAAGATGATGCTGAGGATCGTGCTCCAACGTTCTCGCATGAAGAGGAGGACAACCCCGATGACGGGTACGGCGGTCTTGACGACATGCCGCTTCTCCCGCATGAGCGTCCCAGCGCCGTGAGCGAGCACTCCAGCAGCGATATCTTCAGCGAGAACGGCCATCCAATTTTCGCGACGCAGGCGGCGAGCCCAACCCTGTTTGCTCGGCGTACCAGCTCGCGTATCTTCAAGGCTCGGTCCAACTCTAGCAGTCTGCCGCATAGCTTGCCGCGCTCTGACGAGGACGACGAGAATCTCCTGGACCCTTCTCTGGAGTTCTTCCCTACCCAGCGAGAGCGGATCCTTGAGCGCGTTGCCACGATTGGCAAGCATTTGCCTGAGGACGAGGCGGTGCTGTCACCCTATGATGCCCATTCCCCTGTGTTCACCGTTATGTCGCAGGCCTGCTCCTCTGTTGACCTAGCCCCGATCGGCTCGCACACGTCACTCAAACGCATCGCAGAGGAGGCGTTGCTAGAGACCGAGGACGAGGATGTGTCGACTCTTCCCTCGCCCGTGCTGGAGATTGCTTCCCGCGCCGGTGTCGGTGCCGGTGCATCGACTGAGGCTGCCGCTCCGAGTATCGTCGTCAGCGGTGACGAGGTCGCTACGCCGATGCCGCAGGAGGCCAATGAAGCCCAGAAAGGATTCTTCGAGCGCCAGCAAGAGGCCGGCATGATCGAGGGCTTCGGCGGCAACAAAAACATTAGCGCTGCACCGTACATGCAAAAGAACGACGGCGCCGCCGACAACGCCCCTACCCGGAACGGCAAGTGGACGCCCGAGCCCATCACGCCGGCAAGTGCCCTAGACCCCGTCCTCACCCCACCCATAGCCCCATGGGTACGCTTCGAGGGCACCGCCAAGTCCAGCGACTGCCGTGTTGCCAGGCCTGCCACCGGCCCTATGCAGCTCGTCCAGGAACCTCTCCGCGAAGAGCAGCAGCCTGTCGCAAAAGCTAGCCCCCGTCCACCCTTCTTTGTCCGCGCCTGGAGGCGCCTCGCATTCAAGTAAGACTCTTACTATCTTCTAGCCCCTATATCTCTTATGCGGCATCAATGAGCCGTGTCCTAGCAGACTGGGATATGGCAGGTTGATTCCGCTGCGCGTACTACTTCGTCTGTGTCTAGCCATGGAATTATGCGGTCTATCAAGTATAGTTAAGCGTGGCGACGATAGTGCTGACTAGTGATGTGTATTTTAGTCATGATAGGGCTTTAATGGCGGCTGTGGGTGCTTTCGTGGTGGCCTTTGTTGCGTGGTGGTGGTACGGGCGTATGTGATTGGTGCGTTGTGTGAAAAGTGGTATGTGAAGGGTTGATGGGGTTTTCGGTGCAAGTGCATGGGGTGAATGCGATCTGCATCTTTTCTTTCGCCTGAGCCCCGTCTGCACGATACCCTTTCCTAGGAGACAAACATTTCCTCATGATTTCTTTCACGCCGGTGAATTTGTTTGCTTCCTAGTTCCCACATGTTTGTTTGTGGTTCCTTCTGTGCGGAGAATGTACTGTGTGGTCATGATGGGCATGTATAAGCTGCTTTTGGACACGGCGTCTTCTGCTGGACTCGCATTTCGACGCATTTGCCTTATTATCTTCTTTTTATCTGAGCATCGTGGATTGTAATACGTAGGAATGGCGCACGGAGACTGGAACAGGCTGCGATTATGAGCTGTAATTGATCCGGATGGGCTTTCAAACCCATCCTTTGGTACCTTCTCTCTTGCAGCAATTTTCGCATGGAGTCGGGAGATGTGTCATTATATGTTGTACAGAGTGGAGTGTCATTCCAACAGATCCCTCGGGCTCAGCATATCTTTTCACAGACAACGGCCCCAACATTTCCAACACACCCCAGTCTACCCCACTCTCGTGAACTTCAACACTAACTTCTCCCCCACTGGATGCGCCAAGAATCCATCCGATGGCTCCATACCGTCATCCTCCACAACGCTAGTCTCATACCGCGCATACATTGTCGCTACAATCAACTTCATAACTGCATTTCCCATTAGCACATTCCCAAGCTTCAATCTCAGCCCATACCAACTCACCAATGACAGTGAAATCCTTCCCAACACACCCCCTAGCCCCCTTATTAAACGCCCAAAACCAGCGTCTCATTTCCTCCGTGCCTCCCTCCGTGCCACCATCTCCTCCCTCAGGAACCCCACCACCTAACCACCTCTCCGGCTTCCATGCTTCAGGCTCCGGGAACACGTCTGGGTTCATATGCAGCACCCCAAAACACGCGCTAACCTCCGTGCCCCCGGGGACAAAGTGTCCCCCGAGAGCAGTACCTTCGGGCGGCACGACGCGATGCTGCGGCCCCGGCGTCGGCGTATACACTCTTAGTGTTTCTGTTAGGAGGGCGGAGAGGAGGGGTAGAGCGTCTAGAGCCTTCAAATCCGGAATTCGCAAGTCGTCTGCCGAGAGTGAAGGGGATGATGGGGGAATGAGGGTTTGCGCCTCGGCACGGAGACGGGATTGTAGGCCTGGATTCTTGCTGAGTTCCCATTGCAGGTATGTGAGGGTTGTGCGGGGGGCTTCTGCGCCGGCGATTAGGTGGTCGAGGAGTTCGGATGCGAGATGGGCGTTGTGCACACCTCTTTGGATCAACTGCTTATACACAACTGCGTCCTCTGCTCCCTCCACTCTCGCATCTGTAGCGTGCTTTAGACCAGTGGCGACATCGAGGTGTGAGCACTTCTCGAGCGCGAGATTTTCAAGCCATTTTTGCGATTTATCCTGGTCGCCGTTGAGGAAGGCGTTGTGATGGCGGAAGTACTCATCCCTCGCTTTCTTTTCGCACGTGAAATCTGTGCTCTGTGCCGTACCGAAGAGGTATGCGGATGCGAAGTCGGCGTTTACGGCACCGTTGAAGGTGTATACATCCATCATACCCTTTCCCGTCCCCGTTCCCGTCCCCTCTACCTTACCATGCTTATCTCCTCCATCAACAACGCTCTCCAAAACCCGTACCGTGCGCTCCAGAACAACCCGCGCAATATCTTTCAAAGTACCGCTGTTCACGAGAAACCCCTTCGCATAAACACCCCCCAAATCCCTCCTTCTACCCGCATGTTCCCTGTTCCCCGGTCCACCAACAAAACTCACCAAATTCCTGACCCCAAAAGTCATAAACTCCGTCGCCCACCAGTCCGGTTTCGCAAACCCGCCCTTCTCCACATAAACCCTATACACGGCTTCGTAACCCGCGACTGAGATTTCGGTAGGGGAAAGGCGGATGATGGGGCCGTGTTTGGTGTGGGCGCGGTGAATGGGACGAAGGGCTTGCGAACGGAGGGAGATGGCGGTGGGGGAGAAGAGGAGGCGAGAGTAGCGGTGGTATATGATCCAGAGGGGGGTCAGGGCGAAGGGGTGAGCGGGCGGGATTGCACGGAGTTCGCTCAAGAAGAAGGGGTGGACGAAGTACGCATATGTCAAGAAGAGGAAGCCTGCGACCGCTGTGTAGGATAAGAGGGAGGGGTAAGGAGCGAGGGATATCAGACCAGATGATAGGGATTCCAACATCTTCGCCGATGACAAGAAATGTTGAAAGAAATATGGGATGCGAAGGGCTTGATATGCATCACCCTCCAAGAATGATGGCCTTGGAGCTGCATCTCCGCCTGCCCTGCTTGGTCGATCAATTGGACTCGCTTGCGGCGAGCAAATCAGCATCCGCAGTACTCCGCATCCAAGCGGGGCTCGCGGCACCCTTCATGCAGGGAGTCGCGCTCGACACTGTATGCTATACGAATTCCCGTCGCATTGAGCTTCCTTGCCGCTCATGGCGTCGGCGTTGGTGTCGTTCACGTCCGGTTCCGCCAGGGTGGTATACGGCGTGACGGCCTACAGGTAGACAGGGATAGATCACGACGCAATTAAGAGCCGATTCATTCATTTTATATTTCGTCAGTTGGCTGAGAACGGTCGATGTTCGCGATTGCCGGTTGAGGATGCGAGGCACGACGTTGACTTCCGTGCACGGCCCTTCGCCCAAGGTTCTACCAGTGTCACCAATGTCATCCAAGCGATTACATGACAGCCGTCAAATAACGTTACCGTTGAACATCCGCTCTCCTCAGTCATTCCGCTATCACACCTTCACATGCAAACCCCCTCATCTCATGACTTTGATGTTCAATTATCAATGATACCAATGAACAACGTCTCAGGGCTATCCTATTCCTAATGGCCGTCTCGATTGATTCAGTACACGGCAATTCCAATTCGCGCGACCACCGATAAACGGTTCAGACCGCCGCCGAGTCCTGAGCATGCAACCACCATAGTCATCACATCATCCCAGAGTAATGATAAAATTTCCACCCGGCAAGAGCCCGCTCTCTGGCGAAAAGCCTGACGCAGAAGAGCCGCCCGCACCCGAACCAGCGCCAGCGAATCCATGGCGACCGCATATATTCAAAAGAAGTGTGAGTCGAAAGACTTCAGGGCAGTAGAAGTAGAAATGTTCAAGTAGCATAAGAGAGGAATACATGGGCCCAATGTTGGACCGGCGTTTTGTTTGGGCAGTAATTGCAGCAATAAGATGCCCCATCAAGCCATGCATCGCTGAGAGAGGCAGCTAAGAAGCGATCGAAGGCGGTTTGCAGAGGCTCGTGGGGGCGGGTTTCACAGGTCGAAGCAGCAGAACTCGATTAGAAGTCGGGGAATAGATGGCCATGTCTGGAGCTAGTTAGCGACCACAGCGTCCCGAGAGATGGGTGAAACTCACGGGTCGTCTCCCGTCTGCCCGTATGCTTCTGTTTCTTCAGGGTACTTGTCGAACTGGCTGGCATCACCAACACCTGCTCGTACTGGCGGCACATAGGGCGCATCAATGTCCTTCTTCTGTAGTCGCTCCCATGTGACTTCTGCAAACCAAGGGTGGTTCATAACGTCCTTGCTGCCGCCGTGGAGGTTGCCCAGTCGCTTGGTTAGGTCGGGCGTGATGAGCTTCTGGAGCAGGTCCTGCGCATCGGGGTGGATGTACGGCGGGTATTTTACTCGTCCTTTCAGAATGTTCTCGTATATCTTCATGGGCGAGCCGCCGTCCCAGAAGGGCGTGAAGCCACAAAGCATTTCGAAGATGAGGATGCCAAGCGACCACCTTTCATTGTCAGCGTTACATATTTAGCGAGGGCGAACAATGGACCCACCAGTCCACGGACTTGTTGTAGCCCTTTGAGGCCACCACTTCAGGCGCCAGGTAATCGGGCGTGCCGCACAACGTCCATGTGATGTCGGGGACTTCTTTCGCAAAGCCGAAGTCGGTGATCTTTAGGTGTCCATGTCGGTCCAACAGCAGGTTCTCGGGCTTCAGGTCGCGGTAGATGATGTTTTGGGCGTGCAGGTATTCCAGCGCGAGCGTGACTTCTGCGGCGTAGAATTTTGCGACGGGGTTGGGAAATCGCTACATGCATGAGTAAACGAAACAATCAATGGCCCGCCGAGCTTACCTGCGACTTCCGCAGCAGGCTAAACAGCTCACCGCCCTCGACGAAATCCATGACCATGTACAGGTTCTTTGAGTCTTGGAAGGTGCCCCACAGGGTGATGAGGAATGGGTGCTTGACCTGCTGCAGCATCCTCCGCTCGTCGTTGGTGTGCTCGACCTGTTTCATCTTGACGACCTGCGCCTTCTTCAGCACCTTGACGGCGTAGAAGCGCTGATTGTGCTTGGACTGCACGAGATGCACGCGGCCGAAGCTGCCGGTGCCGAGGGTGCGCTGGATCTGGAAGTCGCCCAGCGTGTATTTGCCCTTGGTCTGGCGCGGCTGCGGCGCGGGCTGGGCTGCGGGTGTGCCGCCATTGGCAGGCCTTTGCTGCTGCTGCTGCTGGTAGGCGGACGAGTTGGCGTTGTTGGAGGGGTGGATTAGGTTCTGGATGCTCGCGACGTTGTGTGAGGATGTCTGCTGGTAGGGTTCCGGAGAGGCCTGCGGGGTAGCATACGCCTGCTGCGGGTACGAGGGGTTCATCGAGTCGGCGGGCTTATGGGACGGCGCGCTCGACGCCTGCGTGCTCTGCGACGCGCCCGGATGGTCGTGGTGCGTCGAGGCCTTGCTGACGATGGAGGCGCGCGTGTTCTTGGAGGAGGTCGGGGTGACGGGCGAGAAGGCGTCTTTGATGGGCGAGGCGGGCGAGTCGAGGTCCTTGGAGCCGCTCGAGTCCTTCGTCCGCTTCTTCTTCAGGAATCCGAGGGTCGGCATAAGAGCGGCGGTAGAGGAATGCTGCCACGCCCTGGCCTGGCCTGACCTGGTGCGCAAAGCCGCGGGGACCTACGACCTACGGGAGCGGTGCGGAATGCAGTGCGCAGGATGGCAATGGCAGCTACCAGCGGGGAGCGGTGACAATGGCAGCGGAAGCGGCGCGCGCGCGTGGTATAGGGGTGGTGAAGGGTGCGGAGTGCGGTGTGCGGGCTGACGGCGTGGGCGTGAAGGGTGATGGGGGGCTGGTCGGTGTTGAGGCTCGCGGGGAAACAGCGATCCAACGAGCACGCAGCACAAGGGATTTGATCGGCTACCACGTCCAGGATCGGGCCTACTCCCCGTCAAAGAAATGTCCGCTGCGCATCGGCGACGCCCGTATTGCGGCGTGGCAGCATGCAACACTGGAGTATGTATCTAGGTACACCGCGCCCGACGTTATATACAGCCAGCGGCAGCGCGGAATGCGGCGCTGAGGCTCGTTTGCCAGCGCCGCTCACAGGTGCTGCCGGCAATGGCTCGGGGTGAATGTCGCACAGGCACGGCAGCAGCGACGTTCCCAGGTTGCGTCATGCCCGACCGCCGTCCCAGAGTCAGACATCGAGACGCCTGTCGTCCCGGTTGCCCTCATCCATCGTCCCAGAGGCCAGGCCCGCCCATCCATGGATGCCCGAGAATCCTTCCATTATTGTGCATAACCGCCGTGGCTGCCCGCACATATCAATGCACAATCATCCCCATCTGGTACGGCAGATGCGACCGCGGTCATCGGCGGGGAACAACAATATCCCACCAAGTATAGTACAGTCATTATAGTTCTGCAGCCGTGTCTTCATGCACATCGTCAGCGGCTTCTTGCCCATTATCCGCCCTGTCCGCGCCGTCCGCCTGCAGCTGCGGCTTCTCCCAATACTCCAGGTCGAGCCCACACACCTCCATGCGTCGCTGCCGGAAGCGCTCGTAAAGCTTCTCCCACGCCTCGCGTGCTTGTTCATCCTTGGGGCGCAGTCGCGCCCGGTCGTTGTACGGCACATCATATTCTGGCCCAGGCAGCTCGGGATCCGAAAGGCGCACGTACGTCGTCGCGCCCTCAAAGACTGTCAGATTAAAACCGTCAACCGCATCGCGCAGATGTCGCGACTCATACACCACGTTCCCCATGGAGAGCGACCATTCGGAGATCAGTGACTGTGGCGCGGCAAACGCCTGGCGGAAAAGGTCCAGATCCGTCACGGGCTTGGACGAGCGCGATGCCTTTAATTGCTGGAAGCTCTCGTGAGATGGATGCACCATGAGCAGCGAGGTCGACAGGTCGGTCCGCTCCGGCGTGGCTGGAAATGCAGCCATCGGCTCGGATTTGGAGAACGCAAGCAGCGAGTCCAGAGCCGATGCATCCAGCAACACGCCAGGGCCTTGGAGGTAGACTATCCTCTCATAGTTGGTGAGAGAGTAAAGGCTGGCGAGCGAGTATGAGGAGGGCAGTGAGCCTGGAACGTGCGATTAGCTACTGATACTGCTGCAAGGGACCGCGCATCTTACCATCTGCCCCATCGACAATCGTCTCCATAGGATGCAGTGTGACACCATGACGCCGCGCCGCAGTCCTGAGCAACCGCATTGTGGTGCTCATCTGCGAGTCGTATTCTTCGTCGTCTTTTCTTTCCTTCAGCCAGACTCTAGGGAACATCAAAATTCTCTTCGCAGGACTTTTCAACTTTTGTACATCTGCCAACAGCATCACCGCGCTGCAAAGCTCAGCAAACTCCTTCACCACCTGCACATAACCCAGACGACTCCAGTCAAGCGTCTCGCCCGCTATCAGCTGGTCGACCGATTCGTCCACGTCTGGCCTTGAACCCATTGGCCTCGCCCATTTCACGTCCAGTGTTGGCGGTTGTATTGGTTTGGCTGCGGGCAGCGGTTTGGGAAGGCGCGGCTTGATCGCTGCTTGTAGCGTGTGCACGTATCTCTGCTGCAGCACATATCCAGAGAGAAAGAGCGCCATTGTGAACAGAAACACTAAGGGAGTCAGCGAAACTCTCGACACCCAAACAGCAACAGCAGAGAAGTACCTATAGCTGCGGAAAACATGACGGACACCTGTCCGGATGTGAGCAGAATTCTGCCCATGTCAAAGCGAACGTAAGATATGCAATGGGGTATCAAAAGGGTATGGATGCGCAGAAGACTCAGAAAATGGAGAAATGTAGAAAGAAGCTCGTGCTGTCGTATATCGTGAAATGTGCCGTGTGACGTGTGGGCGTGGATCCACTCATGATAGGGCTGCCCTGTTTACGTTCGTCGGCAGGAGCAACAATCGATAAGAAAGTCTTGGCGCAACTTTCCATCGCGCATAGGCAATTGTACGCACTTCTCGACTGCACGCTACCCCACACTCTCCGCGCTCCCACCTCGCGGCTTCTTCACTCGAGAACAGAGAACATGCGATAACACCTACACCGCGAACCCTCCCTACCACTACCATGTCAAATCCCGCCTACGACAAGGCCGACGCAAAGGCGCTCCTCGACGACCGCGGCTACACAGGCACACTCATCCGCGGCGGGAACCCCGCTCTCCTCTTCGAAAAGGGCGTGCGCGAGCGGATAACGGACTCATACTACTGGAAGGAGCAATGCTTTGGACTGAACGCAGCGACGCTGTGCGACCGAGCGGCAGAGCTTAAATTCATCGGTGGCACAACGGGCATTATGGGGAAGCCGACCCCATTTTTGTGTCTGGCATTTAAGCTGTTGCAGCTTGTGCCTGAGAAGGATATCATATTGGAGTTTCTGAACTTCCGGGAGGATGAGGACGAGGATGGGGATGGGGATGAGAAGATGAAGGATGACGAGGGGGGCAAGGAAGACCGCAACGGTGACGCGGAAGCAGACGCAAACAGCGAAGAGAAGGAAGAGGACCTCAACGCCAGCGGTAAGCTCGGCGCATTCAAGTACCTCCGCTGCCTCGCAGCCTTCTACATCCGCCTCGCCTGGGAGCCTGCCGAAATCTACAAGACGCTTGAGCCGCTGCTTACCGACTTCCGCAAGATCAAGCGACGGACGAAAGACGGCTTTACCTTAACGTATATCGACCAGTTTGTGGACGATCTGCTCACAAAGGATCGCATTTGTGCGACGAGCTTGTGGAAGATGCCGCCGAGGAGTATTTTGGAGGATTTGGAGGTACTGGAGCCGAGGGAGAGCCCGTTGATGGATGAGGTGGATGCTATGGATGATGAGGATGAGAGGAGTCGGGGGTCGAGTCGAAGCAGGAGCAGAAGTCGGAGCTGGAGCGGTAGGAGGGACAGCCGGAGCAAGAGCCGAAGCCGGGAGAGATGCTGGACTCGTTCGAGGAGTCAGAGCCGAAGTCCCACGCGGAGTAGGAGCAGAAGCAAGAGTGAAAACTACAGCAGAAGACGGAGCCCGAGCATGGATAGTCGCAATGGTCGATAATGATACCACCAAAGGACGCAGGACGTCGCAAATTCAGTTTCGCTGGACCTCCCCCATGCGTCGTATTAGAGTTATAGCCTATGGAGAGCCCACCAAAGAAGAGCTCCACCGGTGCTATATGGCTGCTACCCGCCACACGAGTTACCCCCCGTGGTAAAGGCCTCGACGCACACTTCGAACTCACTATAGCATTGGGGGAAGGGGGACATAGAGAAAGCACTTAGTCGTATGTATGAGGACTGAGTGATGGGAGGGAGCGGGCATTAGCGTACAGGGTGGGTGGGAACGTATGGTGTGACTATATTTTGAAGGCTAGGGATACGTTTGAGCACGGATTTTGAATTGCGTGTGCAAATGTATAACCATATAGGGGATGAATTCGCATTCTGAAGGCGGACACGCAACTGCTTGAGTTGCTATAGTTGCCTCGTGCCTTCCTTACCCAATACACCTATCCCTTCGTCGTCTGTTTCATCCCATAAACACTCGTTCCACAAACACTCGCACCAGGGCTGCGCCTCGCAAGCCACCTTCAGCCTTATAGCCATAATGAAAGAGTGAAAGAATGGCGTGATCCATCCCCGCAAATGCGGCTCTACGATCGATGACGATGCTTGTGTGCGGAGTCGTGTTAGCCAAGCCCTAACGACCCTGCCCTTTTGGGTCAGGGTTTCTCCGCGGAAGGGGCTGGGGATGAGAACCGCAAGCTTCACCACCAACGACGCGCGAAACTTGCAGCTTCTTTGCGGAACTAAGTCTTCCAGTGGAAGATAGAATGGTTAGATGGTAAAGAGGAAAGAGACTGGAGAGAAGATGCGATGCGCGTAGGGATCCTGTGAAGTTGCTGGGTGCGGTTTGTATGAGATCGGTGGAGATGTGAGGTCTGGACTGAACTGTACTGACTTTAGCGATAGAGAAAGAGAAGAGTGGAATTGTTCGATGCACACGCGCGAGCAGATGAGGAATCCTCGTAACGGTTTCAACTCTGCTCGTGGCGCGCAACGCCTGTCACCAAAAATTCCACCAGCCTACGCTGGAATGGAGCCACGTAGGAGAAGATCTCACTCTTTACTACCGTCTTGGATCTGGCGCTATCGAGACCAAGTACGGACAGTATGTCATTGAATCGGCCTGGAATTTATGATTGTAGCGCCAGGATCGGTGCCGGTCTTACCGCCTGATGAAGTCGGATACGGCCGCTCGAAAGACACGAGACTCATTGAGATCATGTCCGTGGCTACGTTACCCGGGCCCAGGTTGAAGGATGCCAATCGACTACACGCAAGGTCGAAATGTCGCATGGCCAAGTTGGAAAGACCCGTCGCTGTCAACTGGGGCGGGCACCAACATCACGGTTAAAAAAAAAACCCCCTGGAATACTTTCGAGATGGGACAAATCCTCCATCCTGTCGAATGATCGCGTGTCAATCAGCCCTCGCCGTCTGGTCGCCGCCTGTCGTCCAATGTTTCGTCCTCGGAAATACAGTCGGTCCTATATATCCACTTGGGCGACAGCAAGCTCCTCCGAGTGTGGAGCAGACCACTTCATCGCCAACCTGAGTGCCTCGTAGTGGGTCTTGCCACTCTTCAGCTATTTGAGTTTGTCGCTTCTCCGGTGCCAGCGCTCCGATTTCGCGACAACAGCCGAGCGTTGACGCGTTGACGCCGAAGCTGGGATGCATGGCGCCCAACTACGTGCCTGCATCAATGCCGCGGAAAAAGAAGAACAAGAGAAGGGTTCTCCCCAAGAAGGTCTAGCAGAATACTCTTCGCATCGGTCGGAAGAAGACGGATATGCGCAGAATCAATGGCCCTCTTTCACAGGCCAAAGGAATTGGGCTGGCGTCGACCTCACCGCCCACAGCGAGCGTGCTTCCGCCTTGTCAAGGCGAGGCTATCGAGCAGGCGCAGCTCTTGGGAGTCGTGAGAGATGAGGCACTGTCGCGCCATGTGATTGGTCTGATGCTTTGTTACACAGAAACACTCCTCCAGGGCCGTCGATCGTTGCGTCACCGGAGAACCGACATCTGGGCGAATGCAGGCGCATCTTGGGTGTTGCAGTAGCACATTGTCCAATATCTTACATTCTGCATCACAGCGGCCTGACTGTGTTGAACGTCGTAGCCGTGCACGAGCCGAGCTCGCACAGCATGCTTGCATGGCAGCCGTCCGTTCATACTCCAGACCACAAAAGCAAGACTGCCACCAGCGGACATCCTCCTCTTCATCTCCAGGTCCCCAATGTCTCCGCGTTCTCTGTACCTGCGGGTCGGTCAACCGGCAGAAATCGCTGGGCTCTCCCGGCGCAGCCACGGACGCCGGTCGATCTGGAATTTGGCGACACAGTCGATTTGACAATGATGACCGCGGAGAAGCTGCATATAATTTGTATGCTGTTGCGCAGATAAGGATTTCTGCTTCGGGACTACCCTGGTTGCCCCTAGATATCAGAATCCCTGCCAAGAGATAAGAGAGCGCCGCTCCGCCAGGCTAGACTGCTTGCTGCCCCCACTATCCCACGTCGCAAGCCAAATTCGCCAACCTCAGTTCACCGCAGAAATGTTCCACCGCTCCCTCCAGCCTTTCATGAGACGCCGTGCACACGCGTCCAGCCCGGGACGCTATTCTGAGGTTTCCGCGGACGCCACAGCGCTGATCGGAAGGCTTGCTCCAACCGCAGCCCGCATTTGCTTTTGATCCACCGTCGTGGGCTTGGTTCCCAAAACACCCGATGAGATAAGGGAACGCACTTCATTCAGCATTCGCGCGCTTGCAGCTGTACTCCGGAGAACCTACATCATACTTGGCGCCCCGTCCGATTGCGCTACACGTCCTAGATCCAGCGGACCATTCGTAAGTGATCTACACCGCGGAAGTATCACATTCTTTGGGTGTCTGAACCCGCTGGGACCGCTACCTATATAACACTGCGGGACGCGGCGAGTCCTGATCCAGCACGCAGCAACTCTTCTCTTCCCGAGAACGATCTTCCCCGCAAAAGATCCCTGCTCCGCCGTACATACGAGCTCTTCCACGATCCGCAGTGCAGGAAACATGGGTTTCGAACTTAAGCAGCTCTGGACCGCGCCAGAGATCAACCCGTACAACAAGAAGGCGAAATCGATTCCCATCTTCAACCCTGTCAACAAATATGGTCGAGTGTTCTTCTTCTCCTACCTTGGCTTCTTCATCGCGTAAGCCTCCACAACGCTTCGTTCCCTGCAATCTGCTGACATCAACAGCTTTTGGTCATGGTACGCGTTTCCACCTCTAGTATGGTGTCCCGATTCTCCATCACCGCACAATTATCTCTAACGCCACTACAGCTAAGCGTCACCATCAAGAAAGATCTTCATCTTTCTCAAAATGAAGTGGCAAACTCGAACATTATCTCCTTGACGGCTACGCTCGTGATGCGAGCCATCGCTGGCCCTCTTTGCGACCGATATGGACCACGTCTCACTTTCGTCGGCTGCCTTTTGGTTGGTGCCATTCCCTCTGCGCTTGCCGGTACTGCGCACAACGCTGCCAGCCTCTACGCCATTCGATTCTTTGTCGGTATTCTAGGAAGCACCTTCGTGCCCTGCCAGGTCTGGACGACCGGCTTCTTCGACCGCAATGTCGTTGGTACCGCCAATGCGTTGGTCGGAGGCTGGGGCAATTCCGGTGGTGGTATCACCTAGTAAGTGCAATGGTTTGCTCGCCAAGCATCGTCACTGACAGCTGTAAGTTTCGTCATGCCGGCCATCTTCGACACTCTTGTCCACAAACAAGGATTGACACCTCACGTCGCATGGCGTGTCTCCTTCATCGTTCCATTTATCCTCATCACCGCCACCGCTATCGCTATGCTGTTCCTCACTGAGGATACCCCTACCGGCAAATGGTCCGATCGCGGCAAGATTACTGTTGCCCCTCATGTCGTCGCCGCCGGCGGTGACCTCACCGAAAAGCCAGCCGCCGCCGGCTCCATCTCCTCCAACGACGACAAGAAGGCTCCCATTGGTCAAAGTGATGTCGAGACAGCCACAGGCGAAGTGCAGATTATCGATGAATTCCAGCACGAGGTGGTGCAGAAGCCGTCGGGCAAGGAGATCTTGAAGGTTCTCTGCTCTATTCAGACTCTCATGCTCATGGCGGCATACATCTGCTCTTTCGGTGGCGAGCTCGCCATCAACTCCATTCTCGGATCGTACTACCTCAAGAATTTTCCGTACCTTGGACAGACCAAGTCTGGACGCTGGGCAGCTATGTTCGGCCTTCTCAACGTCGTGACCCGTCCCGCTGGCGGCTTCCTCGCGGATCTCATCTTCAAGTGGACCAACCACAACTTGTGGGCGAAGAAGTTCTGGATCCACTTTGTTGGTGTCATGAGTGGTATTTTCCTCATCGTCATCGGTCGGCTGGACCCGCACGACCTCAACACCATGATGGGATTGATTGCGCTCATGGCTATCTTCTTGGAGGCGGGCAACGGCGCCAACTTTGCGCTTGTGCCGCACGTGCATCCCCATGCTAATGGTAAGTTCCTCCAAACTGCTCGGGTTACAAACGCAGTTTCCTAACAGAATGCAGGCATCGTCTCCGGCTTCATCGGCGCTGCGGGCAACTTAGGCGGTATCATCTTCGCCATCATCTTCCGCTACAACGGCACCCACTATGCTCGCGTTTTCTGGCTCATGGGCATAATTATCATCGCGCTTAACTTGGTTTTCATCTGGGTCAGGCCTATCCCCAAGGGCCAGATTGGTGGTCGCTAGAGGTTCGACGAGGACTGCTGTTTTGTTGTATTGTGTAAAATTTAGCTAGACGCGTGAGATACTATAGATTGTTAATAATACTGTTTCGCGCTTCTCATCCTCATGGCACGACGTCATGGTGACAATCCTGGCCGCTTGTGCTCGCCACCGCGATCGATCGTAGCAATCAAGCGCTTCGGAGATGTGCTCCGACGGCATCGCACATCTCCTCGTCGTCTCCTCCCTCCTTCTAAGCATATATCCTATTACATTTGCGCTGTATGCAACTGAAATGCAGGACCAATCTCATGCAAACAGCTTTCGAGCTATATTACCGCGCGTTGATGGTAGGACTCCGCCGCCAGATTCTGAACAACGCACTTGTGGACGACCCTCGATCAGGTCATCGGTAGCTTGCCACAATTGTAGAGGGCGTAAAATCGAAGTATGGCAATTCTTGTCAGTTCATTTTGTAGCAGCTACCATCTTCAGTAGTGCGATTCCCGCCGACCAGAATGTACTGCGTGTATCGCTAACGGCCAATGCGAGTACCGAAGCGGCCCATCCGAGAATTCGAAGATTGGTGCATTGAAGAGAAGACATGATGAGCTGGAGCAGAAACACAATAATCTTTTAGAATCGCAGACGTCACTGCAGCAATTGTTCCTGGCTATGCGGTCCAGAACTAATGGCGATGCAGAGGCCATACTCTAGAGGATTCGCTCGGGGGCGGATGTTGAGTCGATCCTAAGGCATATACGCGCGGGAATTTTACTCCTTCGGCTGCATGTCGCGCCCGAGACGAGGTATCGCTTTGAGTTTCCGTTTAGGAGTGAGATGCCGAGGGCACTCCAGACGAATGGGAATCCGTACCTGAGATCGATGATGTATGAGGTTGGGCTTAGCATGCCGAATGCAGCACGATCTGGTTCGGCGCCTCCTTCTCCATCAGATCGGCATCTTTTTTCGCCGCAGTATTTGAAGCCGTATCTTGCCGCCACGCTGGTGGAGCCTAGATTGGATGCGGTGCAGCCGTCACAATGGACAGAGGTGTCCAAGGACAACGAACTGATGAGAGCGCTGCTTCGTACCTATCTTCTAAACGAGTATCAGTGGCTACCTTGTTTCCAGAAAGACGACTTTCTAGATGACATGGTATCAGGCTCTAGGCAATACTGCTCCCCACTGCTCGTCAACACCGTACTGGCTTTTGCCTGTGTAAGTCCCATTCGGCCTCTGTCGACCTATCGAGCAGTGTCATTCTGTCACGCTAGCTCGCTTTCCCGCTAGCACTGCCATCGCTCGTTCCCAGACCGGTCCGAATACTGGAATCCTCAGGTGATCCTATCTCGCCCCCGGTACATCAGCAGGTTAACAAGTGTCAACAGACCCTGGGATACAGATTCTGCGCCGAAGCCAAAAGACTTTGGGAATTGGAGCTCGGCGCGAAAAAGTCGCTTCCAACGCTCCAAGCTGCAATTCTCATCAACGTCCTCTTTAACATGCATGTGATGGACAAGATTGCACGACCGTATGTTGAACAGGCTGTGGCTATCGCGCATGAGCTGGATCTGTTTGGCTCGGAGGGGTGGAGCAGAGATGGGAAAGGACGGAATTCGCGAGAGTTTACGAGGTGGTGTTTGTACTTTTGGACGAGGTAAGTTCTGCATCATATGCATCGAGGGGAGCATAACTGGACAATGTTAACCCTGCCATGAGCGCAGTATACAGGACTATCATTTCTCCATGCCGCCGCTCATTCCGCATCATGCTGGGCCTCCGCTACCTGATCCTGACAAAGCTTGCACCTGGTTAGTGATGACCGCAAAGTCTATTTACTCGCTAACTCTACTATGCAATTGGTTAGGTATAGCGAATTCTTCATCAAATACCCGCTTGATGATACCCCATACCGCGTCAACTATGGTGATTTCTTCAAAGCAAAGTGTGAGCTCACAATGATCATCAATCATCTCGTCGGTTTTCTGTTCAATAAGGAGGGCATAAAGGATCCGAGAACGCCTGAGAGATTAATCAAGCAGTTACCGACTTGGTACGCTGCACTACCGGTGTCGATGCAGCCGAGAAACATCGTGTTTCCGTCACAGCTTAAGGCACAGTAAGTCAACCCAACCTTTCTCCTACCTTTTTCGCGCATGATGATGTGTTGGCCATCTGTCAACGCTAGTACTAACGTATCGCACCAGCCTTCTCTACCATGAAACCATGAAACCATGATCCAACTCTGTGAAATCATCCAATCCGACACTCCCGGATCGACCGAGGCCACCAACACAGTTCTACCAGATATGGGATCACTCCTCACGCATTCAAGAGTCTGCTTCGAAACCATAATGCGCCTCTACTACCTCCGCTACGGCTACGGAGGCGCAGACTCCTATTTCACCTACGACCTCGTCATCCTCTCCTTCATCGCACAAGCAAACTTGAAAGCCCTCCCTCCCTCTTCCCTTCCCCCCACATCCCCTTCCTCCACCTCCACCCTCGACCTCGACTCCATCCGCAGCACCCTCATCCTCGCCGCCAAAGGCCTACACCTGCAAGGCTCCAGCTACCAACTCCCGCTCACAATCTTCCACTTGGTGCAGAGCATGCGGCCTGAGGACGCAGAGCTGATGCATCGGTATGCGAATGTTAAGGTGGAGAGTAAGAAGGAGGTGGAGGGGAGGGCGGAGCATAAGAGGAGTTAGTATCCGGTGTATATTGTGGATGTGGACGGGCATTTAACAAAGGAGGTTTTGGGCGGGATGGTGGAAAGGTTGGTGGATGAGGGGGGTGGGGGAGGATGAGGGTACGGGGAGGGAGGGGTGGCTGTGACCGTGAGGTTATTGGATGGACACACTTCTTACTGCGACCTAACGCTTACGACAGGACTGTGAAGATTAGTTATTCTATATCGAGCTCGAAAAGTGAGACATTGCACTCACTTCAAAGTGTGCAATTCTAGAACCTAACAAGCTTACCTCGTGTGCAACTTTTTTGCAGGATTTCGCACTCCGCAGTGAGTGGCGCAGCCACGCGATCCCCAGATGGGGCTAGCGCGCTCCTTCGGCGTTTTGCACTCCGTCTTTTGCACTCGTGTCATCATGCAAAAACCACCAGGCACCTGGCGGCTGTGCAATAAAGGCCAGCCATCAGCCCAGGTATCGATTTCACTTTTGTGGTCGTTCTTTCGATAGGAGGATGGTATAAAATTAACAGAGGAGCTTGTCGTCACTGGGATCCGAATTCCTCCGATTGAACACGAGACAACATAGACTTGTTGGAGGGTTTGCATCTCGACGACCATCGCATTGACCGTCTGGCAAGCTGCATATCACGTATTTGCACTGTGACCACGGGTCTTGTCACAGTGCACTTCCCAACGCGAACGGTGCACTTTCCACGTGGAAGAACGGCATTTGCCTGGTTGAAAAGAGGAATAGAGGCACGATGACGAAAGACTGGGATAAGGTGGAGGAGGAGATTAAAGAGTTGTCTTGGACGCAGAAGAAGAGGCTTGATGAGGTGAGGAAGATTATGGAGAGTAGGCGCGGATTTAAGGCTTCGTAAGTGTTACGTGCTATCCGCTCCTCCCCGAGCTACTGAAGTCTCCACACTGCTGGGTTTAATAGCACGGAAGACTAGCACGTCCTTACCATTGGTATCTTACAAGAGAAAAATCGTGGCGCGCTGCTATGCCCAGCAGAGACGGAGACTGTGTTCTGGGAGTGTTCGCTTCGTTCACGCTAATGCGACCTCAGAACTAGAGCATATCGGATGAAACTGGCTGAATGGGGTTGCACAAGAAAAACGACCGGTCGACCGCCGAAAGAAAATGATCGTGACGGGAGAAGAAATAAACGAAGGCGGCGGAATGAAGACGAAGAAGAGAACGATGACGATGCTGCTGTGGGAGACGAAAGCGAGTCGACGGTCAGAGGAGCTTCCCGAAACCGAGGACAACAGGGAAATGACACGCCGAGGAATCCGGAGAATTTGGAGACGATGCTGTTGAGTCGGGCTTCTATGCTTATGGGTTCTGAGAATACGGAGCCTATCGATCCGAACATGACCCTCTTTGATGAACATGGAGAGTGAGTAGTCTCTGATTTGCCAGGCTCACATGGTGCTGACCTTCAAACAGCCTCATACCATCAACATTCGAAGCCAGCTTAACACGTCCAACACTCGATCCGTGGTCGCAAGGCGGCACAGTAGCAACCGGTATAGTAATGTCGATGCTGCAAGCCGTCTTAGACGCAGACTCACAGAAGCTCGAATCTCTCATCATGAAACATCCAAACCACATTAACTTCTCCGTCGGATTGCCGTTCGAGGTTCATGGTGGACGGTTCTTCAATCATCCCGCCATCACTCAGTGTGTCATACTGCAGCACCCTGATCAAACCATCTTCGACATTGCGTGCGCGCTGCCTTCAGGTCCGATCATCTGGATACTGCTAGCTCACGGGGCGAAGGGAACAAAGCACCCTTTCGGGACGGATCTGGCATTCCATAACGCGATTAAGAATGGAAGAACATACACGGTGCAGGCGCTACTCATGCCGGGGCGGTCAAAGATCAATGGTGAGCCCGGCGTAGTCTGGAAGCCGCTTATCCAGGCGGTGTACTGGAACCATCCTGACATCGTCCGCCTCCTCATCGACCGAGGGGCCAGCGTAAACGAATCCGCTTTGTGGCTTGATGGCGTCGAGAAAAGCGCGCTGCAATACTGCCTACACCGACGGCTACAGGATTACCGCAACCTCTCCATCAGAGAGAAATGCGGGAAAATTATCAAGATGCTTCTCAATGCCGGCGCTGACATTCTTGCGCAACCGAACAAAGGAAATGCACCGATCGCGTTTGAAACTTTCGTTCAGCCATGGCAGGGAGATCCGCATTGGATCGAAAAGCTGAGTCCAGACGAAATGGAGTGTTTGGAGGCCTTTGTCCGGATGGGCTCTGATTTGAAGTTTGGGTTTGATGGGTTTGCTTGTACGGCGCCATCGGGTAGGACGTTTGAGCATCAGGTGTTGTGGCATTCGACACCCGTTGCAGCGCGTCTGCTTATCGACCATGCTGCTCCAAATCCAGATGGAAATGGATCGGGTCTGCTGCATGAGATCGTTGGAAGCTGCCCGGATGCTAAGAGACATCCATCAGACACACTCCGCGACATCGAAGTTCTCTTCAAACGGGGCGCAGATCCGAACCTGGTGGATGGCTCAAGCTTCACGCCTCTCCGCCATTGCATCGAGCGCTGTCCAGCCGTCGATATCGTTCCGCGCTTACGCATGCTTCTCGACGGCGGGGCCGACCCCGAACTCAAACACTCCAACCGCCTCCCTCCCTTCGTTCTCGCAGCCCGCACTTTTGAAGAGCCCCTTCGCTCCCAGGTCATGGACTTCCTCGTTGCCAAAATAAGAGGTCGCCAGCCCCGTGTCGTCTACGACGACGCCTTCCACTGGACCGAGGGTTACTTCCCCATTCCCGACGCGCCCACCTTCGCCCAGGTGCAGTTGTATAATGGTCAGAATGGCGACTTCAACGCCAATGTCGACCAAATGCTTCCTGAGGACGTGCGGACGGCGTTTCGTCGAGCGTGCTTCAGCGTCGTGAGTATGAATTATCTCAACGCCGCTACCACGCGTGCAAAGATGCATCAGCCGCTGCAGATGCTCGCTAGCGAGAAGGACGAGATGTTCCAGGTTGCCTTGCAGAGGCAGATCGCTGGGTTGCCTGAGTATCGCTTCGACCTGGAGTTCGTGATGGGTTTACTGAAGCCACAGATGGCGCCTGTGCTGGCGAACTTCACAGCTGGGTTGGGTAACGCCGGCTCGAGCGTGACGGAGCCAGATGATATCCTCCTCCCGTACCAAACGCCCATCTTGTCCTCTGCGCCAACATCTCTCTCCACCCTCGCTACATGCGGCGACTCCTCTTCGTCTCTCGCCATGGTCAACTTCGCCCAAACCTCCAAATTTCCCCTCCATACTGATGCGGACCCGAACGCCAATTCCTCTCAAGGCCACCGACCCCGCCGCGTATCCATCTCCTCAACCTTATCCACATCCTCCGATGACTCGACCGGCTCCCACATCCCCACCACTACGCTCGTCCGCTGGTCCGCTATCGGCGAGCCGACGCGCCAAACGCACATCAAGAGAAGCAAAGACGCCGTGCTCAGGTATACGTGTAAGGATTGTTCCGGTGGAAATTTGCTGACGAAGGCGGAGCTGGAAAGGCATAGGGTCGAGCACGAGCATACGAGGGGGTGTTTAAAGGCGGGGTGTCGAAGGCGGTTTTGCGCGGGGAGGGCGTAGCGTGGGCTGGATAAGATGGGTTCCGAAGATGGGAGACAGATTGTTGAGATGTTTTCTGACAACCGTTAGGTTGTTCGTTGCAGGTCAGACTTTGGGAAGTTTGGCTCACCTGGCTATCAACCACGCCCGCCTGCTACATACTCAACGACATGATTCACTGGGCCAGACGAAGAGCCGCACTGTCTTGCTACACACAGTACCCTCTTTCGGACAGGAGAGACCTACTCCGTACCGTGCTACGCAGGCCATCCCCTTTCCTCGAAGACTTGCATCGCGTGCCGTCACGGCGACGTGGCCTCTGTGTCTGGCTCGCCACGCGCTCGTGTAGCTTGTTACTCAGAATCCTTCGTTCGCCTTGTGCCACTGGGTGAGCGGGATGGCGGAGCAGGGAGATAAGGCAACGAACCAGGCCGCGCGGTGATCATCTGAGATTGGTAGAGATATGGGAATACAAAGTGGTGGCTTCGGCGGTTTCGCCTGGAGGACGCCTTTGACAGCGCTTCGAAGCCTGTGTTATATCGTTGTGTGACTGCGCGCCTGGTGAAGTGGAGGAGTGTACGCGGCAATGCAAGGGTGCGGCAGACATGGGGGCAGACACGGGGACTTGCAGGCCCAAAGGCATTAACGCGCGGGTCAATACGAGTGAGCTATTCCCTCAACTCATGCCCCCTCCCCCGGCCCCCCAGTCCTATCTTTCTTTACTCTCAAACCATAATCCTTCTTTACTCCAGCCTTGGGCTAGACGTGGGTAGTGGGGAATCATCCCTATTGACCTGCGCGATTGCGTATTCACCCGCACGGGAGCAACTACCGTTTGGGATGCGACGGCGCTGTCGACGTACGCGGGGTAGCGGGACAGACAATCTTGGTTCGATCACGGTTCATGCAGCATCTCTATGTTGTGGTCAGTCAGAATGCTGCTCGAGCGCACGTTTCGTTTCACAGAGACCCACATTCGAGCGAAGCCGGCAGTGCGCGGTTGGCTGCGTCAGGCGCATTTTAGGCTCCGTTGACGGTCAAGATGAGCACGGCCGGTTCCAGACCGCAGATAGAAGCCGGCAACGCGAACAGTGCAAAGTCCACCTGGAAAGAAACTATCCAGGAGGAGGGCGGCTGCATCCCGTACAGGTTTTTCGCTGCATTCAGCAAGGCTCGTGGCGCGGAGAGAGACTCGTGAGTGGGTTACCTCGGGTCAGCCCTGCACTCTTCTGGATTGGCCAATCTTGAGCTTATGTGACTTATGCACGGAACTGCATAATACAACAGATGAGGGGAATTATTCACACCCCGGTTAAGCGCTATTCCATCCCCATGAGCCGGCCTGGCTTCAACGGGCATGCCGGCTCAGACGGGACATTCTAATATTCTGTGCGATAGCCCCCCTTCGTCCTCGTATGACATTCTCCTTTTGCTTGTGCACTACCGTCAGTGTTTATATCTTGTACTACATCCTTCTGAGACACGGGAAGTCTTTTGAAGGACTCTCCGTCCCCACTGGACAGACTTGCCGCTGGATCCTGACCGGTATTCCACTCCCTCTTGACGTGTTCATCTCACGACTTAGTGAGGTAACTCGATATGGAAGAATGAAGCGATGTACCACTACCGGGTCAATATGAAAGGCATGTGGTAGAACTTCGCTAGGAAGCGCTCTGTCGGACTTCGAACCGGCTAGAGCCGCTGTCTCCCAGGGCTGACCGATTGCGCTTGTCTCCATGCCAGCCGATAAACGGCCACGTTAGAGGCTATGTAGTATGGGAGGCGAAGCATATCCTCATGGCCATTTCACAAGGGATCCTTGTCTCGAAGCTTTTATTGTCTGGAGGTGTTACAGTGACACTGCTTGCTGGTGAGGGACACTGGACGGGCTCTTTGCCAAAGACCACTGGCAGCATGTGGTACAGATGAGGTCCTGGTAGCATCGATTGGCCCGTTTCCCGGATGGATGCACAGCTCTTGGTACATTTGTGGCTTTTGAGCCGGCGCCCGGTGATGAATTGGTCGCGATAGGTTGTGCGACGCTGGTGACTATGCGGGTATATAGCGAGCTTCACGGCAGGCATGAAGGCCTACGACCCATCGGACTCGAGTTCAAACGAGCAGACAACTCTCCCACTGAACGACCACTCCCATTCACTACTCAGCGCAATCTTTCTTCACAGGTGAGTGCCTCTTGGATGTCAAAACATTGACTGGCTCACTGACTCCGTCGACCAGCGCCAGCTACAGACGCACTATACCAACCCAGGACCACGCGCCATCATCAAAGTCGACAATGTACGCTGAATCTTCAACCAGCAGATCGCATCGACCCTAACAAACGACCGCAGGGATACCAAACAGCGTACCGCTCCATCTAATACCGCGGGCGATTCTTCACCCGCCATCGCAGACACCAACCAGGAACCAAACCATCAACATGCTAAACCTCCTCCTCCACCGACCGGGCCTTGCCCAGCGACACAGAATGAGGGTGTCGCCGGAGCCAACCAAGCCTCATCTGGAAGCCAGCAGCATCAGGATACCGCTATTAATGCCTATCTTCGCGATTCGAATGGCCCTTGGTCGCCATACAACCTCAGATCTTCTTGAGCACAGAAATGCCAAGAATGAATGCAGTGAGACGGACCAGTGTATAGCTTGCGACTCCTCCTTCTATCCTCGATCGGATTTAGATGCGTGGCTGGGATGGAACGATACATATGGTGAGGCCTCGTGCTTTTGGGGGGGTTTTCGTCGCACGCTTTCCTGTTGTATGTAGTCTGGTTCAATAGAGATATTAAAGCGATTTCAACTTTGTGTACGCTACTCACTTGATTGAAAAGCGTTGTAACAATGCAATCCTCGTAGATACTGAGACAGTATGAAGTAGACGTATATGTATGACGGGCCAAGTGGCGCTAGCCTCCATTTGACACGAGACGTCAAATCTGGCTTTGGAGTTCCCCGAGCTCTGGACCGCTATGCGCTAGGATCGCGACTCCTACAGATGCTAACTCTGCGCCTCGCGTGAACCCCGCGCATATCTCCGCTCGATTCTGCGCGGCTTTCCTCAGTGGCACTTCTCGCTTCAGGCAAACTGGCTCGCTTTGGTTGTTCCAAAATGTTCAATTTTCGGGCCATGTATCGTCTCTATTTCGGTCTCACCCGTTACAACAGGAATCTCTGAACAATGAAATCTAACGGTGACCTTGACGTGGACAAGGTGTCTCACTTGCTGTGACGCTTATGCATTTTGCCACTGCCTCTTCAAAGTGTTGTGTAACGTGGTCTGCCACGTAGGCTGGAAAAGAGCGATGAGGATGACAGCGACAACGCGTGCTATCATCGAGAGCGAAGCGGCAGAGCGATCAATTGATGAAGAGACGATTTAGAGACTCCGGCAACTCCGTCAATGTAGCATGCACTTTTGTCGGGTGAACTGAGTGCCTCGGCGAGCGAAGATATGTTCTTGTGAAGGACGGTGGGAGGCTCGATACGAGACACGTGCTATCGTCGCAGCCTTGTGGAAAAAATTATTGGTTTAAATCCAGTTCTGCCGCACTCAGAATTTTCCTCAGCTACCTATGGTGTGGTTCAGATGGCGGTGTAGGGTGACGTATTCCTACTGACAAGATTGACACGTCTACCACAAATACCTTTTAGTTGGGAGATCGTACGACAGGCAGCGATCAGGTAGGCTGAAAAAGTTTGACCAAGTCTAGGAAGTTCACCACCACACTGAGTGAACGCATCGCCACGTTTGTTGTCACAGGTTCAGATGACCGAAATAGAATAAGCCAAAGTGGGTTCAGCTTGGCGGCGATTTGTCTTTTCGGATCTGAGTCGTTCTGTGGCTAAACTCAGTGATTATCGGCAGGGATTATAGGCGTTATCAGTGGCTGACCAGCTTACGGAGCGCCCATAAAGTCCGTCACTGGCCAGGTTTTCAATGATTTGCAGGGAACCTCACAACACAGCGTAAGCAGCAGTGGATGGAAGCTCAAAACTCAAACTCAATGACAAGATCAAGACGCTAGGGGTTGGATGGATTGCCTCATGCCCTGCATATGCACCTGCGCTCAGGCTTCGGTTCGTCCGATCTTGGTGACCAACGTCCGAGGCCTCAATGCGTCATTCAGTGGCTTTCACTACTTCCTGCTACCGGGGTTGCGGATTCTTTCTACGTCGCGGAACATCTATGAGCGAAAGTACGCACCACTCGTGTCAGTATATCGGCAATGTACCCAGTCGTCCATGACACTTCGGCCTGCGAATGACGCTCTTACGGTAACTCAGTCTCTCTAACGTCGGTCCAGCTGAAACTACCCAACCCTTTCCTGTTCAAAATTTTTGCTTGACTCACACAGTTGTCGTGGTTCGCCTCGTTCGAACGGTTCGTATGCGACCTCATTGCGACCGCGGCTTACAGTTCTGAAATGGCCCTAATGCGTGAGGTAGACATGCCACGCTGGACATCGGGTCGTCACGCATAAAAAAACTTTTTGTTGCATTGCACGCTGCCTTTTTGTGATGTGGCATGGTGAATGAGTGTTGGCCTGTTTGTGCGACCTTAATGGGCGTTCATACAAAAAGGCGCGCCCCAACGCCCAGCTTTTCAGTGGACAGTACGTATAATGGTTACAAATTATACTAGTTGAGAACGGCCCTCTACACTGCTAAATACGTCAGAGCCCTTTCCAGCTGTACTTCTTAGCTTTGGCGCTTTTACTGATCATTTTCGAAGGCTTGGCTTAAGCATCTGTCCAGAACATCTCCCGAGGAATACTACGCTTAGTCTTTGAGTTCTCTCGCCCACAATGTAGGCTCTAGTTCTTTCACATCTAACCGGGCTGTCACTGACATGCCATATACAGGGACACCCAACAGAAAACCGCTCCATCTGACCCCGCCAAAATTTCCACCGCCACCGCCGCAAACACCAACGAGACTTCAAAAGACCAAGAACCTCAGGCTACTCTTGGGTCTACCGGAACTAGTCCAGCAACACAGAATGGAGTTGACACTGGAGTCAATGGGGTTGCTGGAACCACCGGACCTACCGAGGCTGGACTTGGAGGCGAGCAGAATCATGGAGTTGCCATCCGTGCGTGGCTGTCTGACTCCAATGACCCTTGGTCGCCTTCCAACCGCAGATGCTCTTGAATAAGCGGCGTACACAACGATCTCGGTGAGACGTACATGTGCGCTTATCTGTGACTTCCGAGAACCTCCTTCTGAAGAAAAAAGGCTGAACGGTGGGATGAAAATTACAATTTTGAGTGGTTCTCAATACTCGTGGGTCGTACCAGCACGTTTTATTGCTATTTCGTCTGGTTTTAGATAGGGAAAATAGTTTTGTTTTTGCTTGCGATAGGCCACATGAAGCGTGAATGGTGACAAAGACATGATTGAGTGAAGTCAGGTACTGTGAGCCTTCTCCGGAGAAGCCAAGGAATTGTGGGGTGGTTGTTCGTCGACAGAGTGACAGCGAACTGCAAGATGCGCTTCCGAGATGTCCCTCTCACTGTAAGCAGCATAGACGCGTTCCCTTACGCGCCAGTTCATTTTGCGAGTGATTCATTCATAGCCGGTTCGATAGGCCAACAGGGTATGGAGGATTCGAAACAGACGCGGCTGCCGATCTAAACGCCCAAGGATGGTAGCAATGAAATGTTAACATCACTGCTGTTTGACGCTCGGACTGCACAAATTGAAACACAACTGCGCCATAAGGCATCAGGTCCGGGTGAATCCATCTGCGGATATGCGACGTCTGATATCTGCATAAATGAGGTTCCCACACTCGCTTTAACTTGCGTCATGGTGTTTGCATGTACGCCGTAGCGAACCGCTTAGGCTCCCGATCCCCGCAATTAATGTCGGGTCACTTGCGGAAGCCTGCGATGTTTGCTCTGTGTTGGAATATATCGGCTGTTATTTGTGTGACGTTAATGCTCACCGCACGCATACGAATTTTGGCATGGCGCGACTGCGGTGTGAGGAAGATACATGGAATATGGTTACGGAAGTCGAGAAAACCACCATTTACTCGGGGAAATATTATTTGCAGAAAAGCTTTTATTCCTTACAAAAGAAAAAAGCCGTGGTCCCGTCGACGCCAACACCAGGCAAAGCCAAAACAAGCAAACACGATCGACGCTTGCGATAAGGAAAATGAGAAACAAGTGGGTAAGCTAATGGGAAACACCGAGATGGAATCAAGATTAATTGAAGGCGGCTGACCATCAGCCTCAACACTCCATTTATGCTGTCGCGGAACGCGACCCGGTGCCGATATCTTTGATATTTACCCCGCATTATAGGTGCAGGTTCCCCGTCCTGCATAATTCACCGTAAGAATCCAACTCCATGGGCCTATCACGAAGACGTGCTAGAAATATTCGTCCAATAAGATACTTGGGTCTGTTCGAAATCTGCCCATACCCTGCTGATTTTCGATGCAGGCCCTTATATATCTGGCATGCATACATATACTACGCGAATATCCGAGGGATGGGTGTGCCTGGTCCGGGCTCCCGTGATCGCAGTTTTCCTGAGTAGGTCCCTTCGAGAACGGCGCCCTTGCCTGCTATCCGGACGGCTTGAGTGAGGCCAGTGGCTAAAACACCACAGAACCGGCGGATCTACGCCACGACCGAACTCTGCACTATAATGCGCATAGGCTCAGATTGCTTTATCTCCCCAGCTACCACGTTCTGTTGTCAGCAGTGTCACTCATCTTCCTTGCAGATGAAGTCCTTGTTAAACTTTGTCATTACACTGCGTGAATGTAGCGCGCTCATTTCATCCGGTTAAGAAACCCTGCAGTTGCAGGTGGATCATGCTATCGGTGTAGCTCTCTTCACCGGAACTTACATGGAGTAGATAACGGAGGTATAATAGCTGTCCGGTTTTCGCCGTGGATCCGCTAGATACCGAAACCCCAGGTTCTGGCGCTCAAGGTGGTTGAAATCGTCCCGAAGTCAACATCTACGGCTCCTAAAGCTAGCCCTGTAAGTGACCCCCCCC
>MU005577.1:979675-1059854 GCA_010405425.1 Lentithecium fluviatile CBS 122367 | reverse complement strand
AAAATTGGTGAATGGCGAATAAGTGAAGCGCAGGCGACAGTGGATGAACGAGGGTAACCCACAACTACGTAATGTGTAATGTGAACAAATGCGCACTCATGCTCTTGCATACCTGGGGTGTAAGAAGAAGACTTGCGAGCAAATCCTTAGAGCAATGAAAAGTCGCACTCTGTACCCAGTCTCACAGCTTCATCCTGCCTCTTCTTCCCTCTGCAATAGCAGGTCCTCTAATCCCTCGACCTTGAGCTTAATGATAAGCGCACCAATCATTGATCCAGGCCAGCTAAACCAGGCCTTACTACTGCACTCCGCTGTATTCGGATCCACAGCCTCAGGGAACGTTCCATCCCACTGCATGGCAGCGGTAACCTTTCTCCACGCTTCTTGCATCGCCGCGGTATCCTCCCTTTCGACCGCATACGCTAGCTCTTGAAAGTAACCCAGCACCCATGCGCCAGGCGAGTGCACACTCCCGAGGCCGCGGTACGGACCTTCGTTGCAGTAGCCTTGGGTATTGAGAGGCGACAGCGCGAAGGCCATGGTGTTGTGCCAAGTCGATATCTCTGTGGGAGAGGTGACGAAGTCCCATTCTCGAGCGAAGAGAGTGGGAATGTCGTTTCCGTCGTGATAGAAGGTGTGTTTGTCGCATCCATTGGTCAGATAGGCGAAGACTTGCTTTCCAGTAACTGTGTGAGGGACAGTGAACGACTCGAGTGTTTGGCTACGGAGCTTTTGAGCTAATGAATTTAATCTTAGCACTTCTGGATCTGTGGGTAAGTGGAATTGGGCGTGTAGGTCTCGGAGTCGCGTGACGGTCCGCCACAGAAGGATGTGACTGGAGAAGTGATACGGATAGATGACTGCGTCATCTCCTGGCGTCTCATCAGTTGGCCAAAGTCCAGTCTCTGCATCTCTTTTCGCTTCAAGCAGCCGTACAATAGTACCGACGGCGTCGCTCTGTGCAAGCTCTTTCACGAAGTCCGACTCATCTGGGAAGTAGTCCAGGTAGTCACAGAGTTCTAGTAGTGGATAGCATTGCTGATCCAGCTGGAAGATGGCGTGGTCCTTCGGTTTGCCGGTGACGAGGTATGAGCGGTGCCAATAGCCGTGTGGTCGCTGGGCGGTCTTGAAGACCCAGTTCAAGTGACCCTTTGCTGCGTCATGGATCTGTTGACCGTATTTCGAACCCGATTTCTCCTCAAGCAGCAGGTTTCGGTATTTGTTTGTTTCGAGCAGAAGACGAATCTGCCAACTACAAAGACGCTGGTCAGCTTGGGGTTGGAAACTGGCCAACGGGGAGACTTACTAGTTGTCCCTATTCCACCCAAGCGGCAGTGCGACGTGGTCAGTAATGACGCACGTCTCTGAGTCGGATATCGGAATCAAGCAATTCCCCAGAATGTAGTCGACGTTACGTCTGAGCATGTACGTTGTCAAGGCACCATCCCGTATCCATGAACCAGTCTCACTCAATTCTTCTCCACCCTTCTCATTTCCCCGTTCCGACGCGATGCGGGTGCTACGAGGCGACAACCGGAATCTCGCGCGCAGCTCTGAACTAGTCCCAGGCTCAACTGATACAGCACCAGAAATCATAGCCTCAAGTGGGACACCGCGCACTTCCTGGTCGATCACGCTGGAAACGTAGACTGGGTCACGATTTAACTCGAAGTGACCGGTGAGCTGAGCGCCCAAGATGGGATTTGTGATGTTGACATCGCCGCCACCATTTCGCCGTAAAATATTGTGTGAGGCAGGTATGGGGAGTGGCCCACCTTCCGTCAGCTGGCCATATGATGCTCGATTCAGGCTGATGCAGAGGTTAAATGTGTAGGGAAGTGTTGCTGGCTCAGAACCGATGTTAGTTACAGTTGCCGTCTGTTGGATCTCTCCGCTGTCTGACACTTTGACGACAAGCGAAACATCAAACGTCTGCTGTACCCTGAAGTCGAAGCAGACCATGTTCGCTCGTCGGATCCGGATGTCGACAGACCGCAGATCGGCCCCTAAATATAGCCCAAAGCCGGGCTTATTCTTCCGGATCATCTGGAGCATGCGCGTCCTGTAACTGCGCACATATGACGGGTCGTAGAACCTGGTGCCATCGAACTGCTCAAATGGCACTGCCACGACGATACCGTGTTCCGGATGGAAAGTGCTGGCTTGTAAAACCTTTGTCGGATCAGCGTCAGGAAGACAAGCGAAGCCGCCAACTTACGCATCCAAAAGCATCCAAAGACAGCGACACGCCATCTTTACCAATATCCACCGTCTTGCCAAGGGTTTGAGATTGTAAATTGAAGTTAAAAGGGCGTGAGAAGTCGCGAATGACACCTGTGCCTAGGTTTGCCTCCCCAGGGGCGGTTTCGTGCGCGATGCTTCCCATTCCGAAGGCGGCCCATGGATACGAGTTACGAGCAAACGCTCGCTTTATGTCTTTTTAGAGATTTCGAGCGGACCCTTCTGCACCGATATACGAGACGCATACGTGGTTGACGTATTTAGTGGAGGGGTGCAGCCTTGCATCCGTCATCGCTCGGGACGGGTACCCGTGCACGGACCAGACGCTAGCCCCATAAGGCTGGCTTCTTCGTCTCCAGATTCACCTCTCAAGCTTAGATTCCCCCACACCATGCGACACACGGATAATACCCGCGCCCCAGGATGCAGGCCGAAGGGCGACTACCTGTAAACCCGCGCCGGCGAAAAGTCGCACCCGAGAACCGGAAGCGCGTGGCCAGAGCGTACGCCAAAGCCCACTTGTCCACGTCTGGCCTAACCCGTCTCAGGTGCAACGGCTGCAATGTCCGCCGCGTGAAGTGCTCGGGGGACCAGCCTTGTCAGCAATGTGTCTCCGGGTCGCGGAACTGCGTGTATCCCACCGCAGAAGCCTCCAAAGAAGCCACGCTGAAGAGCGAAGTTGACCGGCTGCGGAAAAGATGCACGGCTCTGGAACAGAGCCTGCAGAGTCTGGTGCCGGATGAAACGGCACGGCGAGAGTTCCTGAGCAAAATGGACTATGTGAAATCCCCGCCTCCTCTTCCAAATACCCCTTCGCACGCTGAAGCGACATATGCAGATGAAGCTGAAGCTACTGAAGGTCGTCTGCTCTTTGATATCGACGGTAACGTCAGATTCCTCGGCGAGACATCCGGAGCCACCTTTCTCGATTTGCTCAAGCACTTCATGTTGACGCTGGTTCCTTTGACCTTTGCCCCAGGGCCTGGACTCACCGCCCCAGAGGACGGGTCGATATTTGTCGCGTCAATTGGGCAGTATCAGACATTTGATTCGCGTCCGTTGAAGGATCCCGGGGAATTGGTCGATCCTTTGTGGTTGCCTTCGCGGACTGAGATGACCTTGATGCTAGCTGAGTTATGCTACCACATTCAACATGGCAATGGGGATTTCGCCTCCGGGGGGATCTACTACTGGGGTGATATCAACAACGTCCCTGCGGCAGTGACTCTCGCGCCATCGCAATTCGATGCCATCAATTCCGACAGCTATCGCTATTTGGCTTTTCATCATGTCTGCTTTGCACTGGCTTCCCAGATTGCTACTCCCACACTCCAACACGAAGAAGACCCGGGCAACGCATACTTCAAGCGGGCGCGAATGCTGATAGGCAATCCTCTCGACACAGTACGATTCACCTTGCGAGACGTACCGGTTCTCGCGTTGATGGGCTTCTATCTTATTGAACTGAATCGCCGCGATGCTGCTTACCTGTACGTGAGCCTGGCCATACACATTGCCATTACACATGGTGCCTTTCGACACTATGTAGACGAAGGCAGCAAACGAATTTTCTGGACATTATACGTACTTGATAGATGGCTCAGCTGTCTTATGGGTAGACCCCCAACCCTCATCGAAGAAGCAATCAGACTTCCTCTCCCAGCTGATGTTCCGTAAGTAATTCTAGGTCTGTTTTATTGAAGGTGACTGACCAACTCAGTTCCATGCCTCCTTGTGCGGGACTGTTAGCGCATGTGCAACTAGCCCGTATCTCGGGTTACGTTGTCTGCGAAACGTTCAAAATTGCGCCCCGAGAGCAAAAGGCGACAGGATTGACGCACGATATCGACAAGGCGATGGACATGCTAAAAGAGTGGCTTGTCAATTTGCCGTTGACGCTGCAGATGTCTCCTGACGCATTAAGCATCGACCCCCCATGTTGCACGCTTCACATGGCTTACAACCAGGCAAGGACTCATCCCCGTACTGTATACGTGGCAAATCACTGACACATCACCGACAGCTTGTGCTGGTTGCTACTCGGCCGATTTTTCTGGTCGCGGTAAAGCGAGCGGTAGCGGAACGCTACATCCAGAGTGGAAACTGGCGTCTTGAAAAACACCCCCAATACAAACACATCCAGGCTTGCTCTGCCGCTGCCCACTACAACATCTGCCTGGCGCAATGGATGGTGCAGCTTTACAGCTCCCGAAGATTATTGCAAGCCGGCCTACATTTCGTGTTCAACGCGGCTGTCATCCTTCTACTAAACCGGATCCTCCGTGCTTACTCTGGTGCCGTTGATGCAGAGATCAGCTTTGCAATCGAGCTCTTCGCGAAAGAAGCAGAGATCGGAAGCAACTACCAGCGCGACTGCCACCAGGTCTTGAAGGATCTGAAGACATTGATCGACCGCTTCTTGTCGCCGGAAAAACCAGATGTGTTCTCGCATGGCTACGATGTCGCCAATAGCCAGCCGTCCTCCGCGTCATCGTTCGGACTGGGGGCTCCGGCACATCTTCATGATGCTAGAGGTCGACAACACTGGCCGATTGAGGGGGACGATGTGTACCAAGAGTTGTTGACCTGGATGCAGAACGATGACTCGCAACTGTACAACACGTTCCGGATCTGATCTCACCAGCCTCTAATATCAGCATCTCGTTATAGGGAAGTCCCACGCCTTCACACTGATCTCTCTCCGTGTAAAGGTCATTGACAGCGCATTGCCAGCAATACAGCATGCGAGGGGTGCTCCTGCAGGCTTCAGCGAGGCACCGGGCTCGTCTTCATCTCCAAAAGCAAGTGGAGATCTTTCAGGGATGGGAAAGGCGAGATATCGATACTATTACTTGTTCAAGGACCAGACTTCGGGGTACCGAAGTTTACCGTGCTCAACCGCTTCTAGGCGGTCTTTTCCTTTATGGATCAAGGAAGCGAATACGCCTCTTGACGCCATCTTGGTAGCGTTTTCGTAGCGTCCGGACATCGTTAGACCGACGTTCCCGAGACATCGTTTCCCATTCCATCATAACATCCACCACCGCCTGATCAGCGCTCAGCCCTTCCGCAATGCGCCCTCGATTCTGGTCAAGGCTCGACACGCTTTCCGACACTGTATCGAATTCCACCTCTGAATGAGGCCCGATGAACAATACCTGCGTCTTCAGGTCATACATTGCGCAAGTTCTACTGTCCGCTACTCGAACCTCCTCAGCCATTCACAACATTTACCTGGTATCCAACCGCTTATTAGACGATTCGCTACGAGCCTTGCATACTCTTACCGGAATCTTGGCCAGACTTCTCTCCCGCGCTAAAGATTGCAATGAAACTGGCCAACTGCCACATCACTAGCGCGGGCGTTGACAGGCAGCAGGGACCACAAACCCACCTGCGACACCTAGCGTTCTTTAAAAACTACCCGTAGTGGGCCTAGACGCAAGAAGAAATGCAACCAATTGTTCTCCGACGATCGCGTCGGTAGCTTTGATATACTTGTTGGAATGAAGGGCCTCGTTGAGAAACGACCTGGACGATGGCTTCGAAGCCATGCTGCGAAATCAGCTTCCAACAAAACGGCAGGTTGCGAAAGGGTAGAACAGAATCACGGTCATTAACGACCGCAAGCGAGCTTGGCGAACCTGCTCTCGCTCAAAAAATTGCAGTACATTCCTGTGATATGGGGCGGGATTCGGGTCAGAGGGTCAGAGGACTATGTATGAGTCGCAACACAAGACACAGAGCTATCTTGGTGTAAAGTTCATTACTCATAATCTAAATCACATCTAGTCTTAGCGCTCCAAGTCGTATGTACAACAGACCACACGCGTCATCGCCATGCCATGTGCAAACTCGCTAAATCCATCACGCCAGCTCGAGTTCAATCAACGAGTCGAGACTCTGCGGATGGCGCCATACGCCCGTGATCCTCAGCCCCGCACCCTCATACAACTCCTTATGGCCTGCTTCCGTCCTGTGGCGCGCGCCGAGACTGGCCATGAGCTCCCAGTCGAGAGCCGCTGAGGGGTGTCAGCATGCACGTCTATCCTTTTAGCGTGGCTGACTTACTCTGCGGCCAGACGGCACCCTGGTTCGGTACTACAAAGTCGTTTACGAGGATCTTTGAGTAGCCTTTTTTCATGGCTGGGACGATTGATTTGAGTATTCGTGTGTTTACTTCGTCGTTCCAGTCTTGGATGATGGAGTGGAGGTAGTATGCGCGAGCGCCTGTGGTTGGATCAGCGACATACTTCGGTGACTCCTAGTAGATTCAAGAACTCGCCTTTTACCGGCTGCTCAGTCAGAAAGTCGTGCGCTTTCTTCTCAATGGAAGCATCCACCTGGGCAAGGTCAATAATCTCAGGCCTATCCTGCAGCACCAGCTTGCCCGGTATTTCGCTCCCAAACTTCTTGCACAAGTCGTCGATATCGTGTCCCGAACCACCTCCAACATCAACGAGGAACGCTTCAGCATCGCTCTCAGCGCCGCTTATGAGCCGCTCCTTCACCGGATAGTACACCTCGTCGAACCACCGCGGTCGGCCCTTGCTCCACATGTCCATCATGCTGGCAAACCGCTTCCCCATGTGTGGAGCCGAGCTCTGAAAGTACTCAAACATGTGCTTGCCCTTGCAATCGAAAGCATACTGGAACGGGCCGTCAACACCGGAATTGGGCGAGCTGTAGCCGTGCTGCTTGAAGTACTCGGGGGACTTTAGGTGCACAATGTGGAAGTCGTCTTCGAGGAATAGGATCGTGTCCTGGTATGCGGGCTCGGCGAGGGTATTGGAGAGGGTCGTGGGCGCAAACGTATCGGGACCCGTCTCGCGGATGGTGTGCATGGCGGCGAGGTGTCGGAGCATGCGTGCTGTCCAGCTTAGCTATCGATACTGCATTTCGGTCACATTGCCATACCGACGAGCACCGGATCTGTCTGCGATGTGCATTTCGCGGCGATCTCTGCGCTGGTCTTGCCGGCCTCGTCGATGGTCGACAATGCTTGGAAGAGCTGTATGTCTACGCTTAATCGGATAATGGCAAGATGCGTGGGGTCCGACCAGAAGATCTTCAGCATCGTCTCCGAGGGATGGCTGAGCTCCGCGATAAGGCGCGAGCAGGTGTCTAGGAGGCCCTCCCGAGAGCCTAGCTGGCTATTCTTGAGGCCGCCGCTAAGCTTGGAGATGTTGTCGAGGAGCGCGAGCGCCTCTTTGGACGGAGGATTAGCCATTGCGGTGTTTGCGAGACTGCACGGCGAGGCTCGAATGGAGGTACACGACGACAACGGGGAAGAGGCAGCGGAAAGACCGCGCCATCACGGATGCGTCTAGTCGATAAAGTGCCATAGTGGCCTGTAGTGGTTCGTTCGTCGAACTTGGGTGCGACCCCCACCAGGTGGAGCGGAAGCGATGTCGTTCCCGCCGGCCATCACTCAAAAGTGTCGAATAGCCGAGCCGCCCATGCAGCCATAGCAGCCATGGCAGCCATGCAACGGAACGCTACGGTAGTTGCACAAGGTGGGACAGCAAAGCAACGGGTACGGCTCGTTATCCGCATGGCTCGGCTAGCTGACGACGCCGCCGGGCTCGCAGCTACGCCGCGCAGGATGGCGGCGCTCGAGCGGATTGTGCCCAAGTCGCGCTGCACCCGCTGCGTTTTCTCTTTTACTGTACAGTCGCCGTCGCGCATCGTGCGACAGCACGCCTGCCGACATGGAAGAGCGCGGTAATCACGAACGATCAACGGCCGATGTGCCCGTGCCCCCGGGCACAACGGCTGCACGCCATCATCCCGCATCGCCCGCCGCAGACGACATTCCAGTTCCAGGCCCCTCCGGCCCGGGTCCGACCGCTGCCACCAAGGCGCCCGCTCTGCAACCGCAGGAGAGCACAGATTCCGGCATCGAGACCGGCTCCTCGAGCGAGTACGACCAGGAGAACCACGGCGACCATGTCATCGAGGTGCAAGACGGGGACGCGTTTAGCGACGAAGGGTAACTAGTCGCGCCGCTCCAAGGCCCATCCATGCTTACCGACGGCCAGGTACGAAGCGTCGGACGCTTCCTCGTTTCTCTCTTCCATCCTGTCCGAAGTGAGACGGGGTGTGGAAGTCGAGGGGCGCATTTACCCTTCGTACGGAAAACACGACTACGGCATGCCCATGGATGAGAAGGAGCTCGACCGCAACGACCTGCAACACCACAAGTACAATCTCCTGTGCAACGATAGGCTGTACGATGCGCCCATCCCAGGAGAACGGCTCAGTGGCAGTAGCAGCCGCGTGCTGGACCTAGGGACGGGGACCGGTATCTGGGCCATTGATATGGCCGACAAATACCCAAACGCCGAGATCCTCGGCGTGGACATTGCGCCCACCCAACCTTCGTTCGTTCCGCCAAACTGCATTTTCGAGATAGACGACGTGGAGGAGGAATGGCCGTATAGACCTGCGCACTTCGACTACGTCCACGGGCGAGACCTCATGACGGCCGTCCGCGACTGGCCGCGCTTGATCAGCCAGGCCTACACCCACCTCAAGCCTGGCGGCTTCATCGAGCTCTGCTCCACCATCCCGGACATACGCTCCGACGACAATACCATTCCGCCTAACAGCGGATACATTGAGGCTGGTCGTCTGTACTTCGAAATGGCCGAGAAGATGGGCGCGCCGCTTGATGCGCCACGGTCCTGGGCCGAGCAGATGCGCGCCGCGGGTTTCGTCAATGTGCAAGACATTGTGTACAAGCTGCCGATGGGCACCTGGCCGCGCTCCAAGAGACTGAGGACTGTCGGTAGGCTCGAGCAGATGATGATCTCTGACGGAGGCTTCGAGGCTTATATGCTGAGAGGGTACACGCAGGTACTAGGTGGGCGGCCCGAAGACCTGCAGATCATTCTGGCGCTTGCGCGGAACGAGGTCAAAGACCCCGCTGTACATACATATGTGCATTTCCACGTCACGTATGGCATGAAGCCGGAGTAGGGGCCGGCGAACTCTCACGTTTAGGGCGGTATGTCTGCTTTTCCGCTTTCTTTGGGTGTTGCATCGCATCGGTTTCAAAATGCTTGGGACGTCGCATCGGATTGGCTCTGGTTGGACAGGACATCGCATCTGGTACTGCTTTGGATGGAACAGCATTTGGAGTCAGGACGCGCTTCTGCTGTCGAGAACTTGTATATATGCGCCGAATTGGCTCGACAGATGGTCAGAATCCGACAATCCGAGTCGAGACTTCACGAAGAGGAAGTGGCCCGAGCGGCCGAGTCTACGGAGTAAAGGGTCCCGAGATGGACCGTTCGTGGAGGCGACGAGACACTTGGTGGAGACGCGAGCGCATCGTGACGATCCTACGGATGCTAGCCGCAATGAACGTGTGGCATGTGCGTTCAGCTTCTCATATCTCTAGAGAGCGATGCGAAATACCCGAGCAGTGTAGGACCGGTCTTGCAGAATTTTAATTTTTTGAGTACCAGTCCTCTACCGTCGCGCCTGTGGGTTCTTCGCTGGCAGAAGCCACGCTCGGACTGCCCCTTGCCTGTGCCACTTTTGTGCATCATCGCTTCGAGAACTCACCACCTCATTCCATCCGCCCGGTCAAAATACCATCAATCACATCTTCACATCACTCCTCGCGCACGAACACGTGGCTTCATGACATCGGTCGCGATGTGATAGCTCAGTGCTCGCCCGCACTTCACATGCCGCGATGATGCTGCTGAGTTCTTTGTAAAGAGCCAAACGTTAGGTACCACCGAGAATCGCCGACCGAAGACAGCACCGAGAACCATGAGATATGGCTATATCCAGCTTCCGTGTTCCGGCGCGCGATCAAGAACCTTCTTGTTCCTGTCTCGACGCAAGCCGGGTATTCCTCCGAAGAACGATGCGACACCTTTCCTCCGGAAGCACACCGACTCCGCGAGCTCCGAGCGCTTAACGATGTGATTGTAACAGCAGCTGCATGTGCGACGAGAGATCGTTCAATATAAACAGCTGACCGCCGCTGTATGCAAGAGACGCATGCGAGCCGAACCCAATCCTACCAGCTCCAGAGCCGACGCAACGGTCCCACGCTTCTGGAAACTTTGTTCGACGACAATTGGCTGCAACCTTGCGATAGGAATCGGATACCTTGCACGGAACCCGACCCGCGGGCTAAATTAGTCGTGCCCCTCAGTAAAACGCGGGTGCCATTCTCCATCGAACCAAATGCAGACAAAGACCCCGTCCTGGACGCCCTGCATTCCGTGGCGGACCTGAACGTCGGAAACGCGTCAAGTAGACGAATAATGGGCCAATGGCCGGCTGATAAGCGACCAATGCCCGCTAGCTAAGCATATAGAGTTCGGCCGCGGGACATGTCAACAGCTCAGCCTTCCGTGACCTCAACCTCAAAGACCTCAACGCGAGGGCCAGCCCCGCCTGATATACACTAGCCCCGCCAATACGCCACCGATCAACGAGCTTAACAGAACAGAGGGTCGACGTTGTTACTCGCTGAACCGGCATACCGAATGCCGTCTCTCGGTATGGATTCGGGGCTTTCCAACCGCATGGGAAGAACCTTGGACGAATTGCGATCTAGATCCGCTCATCACCTCTCGAGCAAGAAGTCTGAGTCTGTTGAGACGATTGATCTCTCCAACGCGCAGAACGAAGTGCTTCGTCCCGAACTGGTAGAGTTCTTCAAGACTACGGTTGAGGACAAGCTCACGGGGAAGGTATGAGCACGACTCTATGCAAAACATGTGTGCTGAGGACTTAGGCCTTTGCTCTACCGACCTCCGACGGCGGCGATCGTGTGCTTCGGGAGGCTTTGTCTTCCTTTTTCAACAATTACCTTCGTCCGATTCACCCGGTGAAGCGGGAGCACATTGTCTTGACGGCAGGAGCAACGGATGCAGTCGAGAATTTGATACATGCGGTGTGTGATGACGGCGACAGCGTCATTGTGCCGGGGCCGTTCTGGCGTGAGTCCCGGAACGCTTGACACGACTATCGGGCAGCTGACTCTGGAACAGATGGGTTTGAGCCCATCCTCAAGTCCCGCGCCAACGTCAACATCGTCGTTGCTCACCCGCCTACCTACCAAAACTACGATAACTATCTGCTTCCCGCTCTGCAAGCCGCATACGATTTCTCGGCCGAGAAGTCTCGCATCAAGGCCGTGCTCATCTGCAACCCCCACAACCCTTTGTCAATATGCTATCCGAAGAAGGCACTGGTTGAGTGCATGGAGTTTTGCCAGGAGCGTGGACTCCATCTGATATCGGATGAGATATACGCTCTGTCTTCGCTCAAGGATTCAGCCAACAAGAGAACGCCATTCGTGTCCGCTCTGTCTTTGACGGAGCCACTGGTTCCAGAGGGAGCGGTGAAGATCGACCCGAGCCGCGTGCATGTGGTATGGAGTGCGAGCAAGCTGTTTGGCATTAGCGGGTTGCGAGTGGTAAGCTCTTATTCGGGGTCGCTTATATATCTACTGACGACCATAGGGTTGTTTGATATCGCAACAGAACCCACAGCTCCTCTCTGCAGTAGCTTTATTGACATCCGGTCATGTTAACAACATCGCCTCGCTATACCTCTCTTCCCTCCTCACCTGGTCGCAACTCCCGACCCTCCTCGCCCTCAACTCTGAACGGCTGACGGAATCCTACCGCCTCATCGCCGAAGCTTTCCAACAATGGAACATCGACTTTGTCACGCCGACAAACGGTATCTTCCTCTTCGCTAAGCTGGACAGACGCGCGAGGTCTGCTGAGGATGAGGTTGCGTTCTTCAAGAGATTAGCGAAGCATGGCGTGGTCGTTGCTCCGGGGCGGTTCTTCAAGGGGGTCGAAACGGATTTTGGGTGGGCGAGGATACGGTTCTCGATTCCGGTGGAGAAGATGCAGGAGGCAGTGGAGAAAATTGGTGCCTTTCTTCGGGAAGAGTAGATTCTGTCTTCATTTCTTTCCCTTTTACGCTTTGGCGTACTTTGATGGTCGATTTATGGATCCTCGGCGCGATGTTTGTACTTCACCGTGCTTACCGAAAAGTTCTCGGAGATGCCTGCGCTTGATGTTATTTCTACGCTGCACTCTACCAACATCTAAAGTGTGACTACATTCATCCATATGGTGCCCTAGCCCGATCAACCCTGCCGTCAGCCCAGGCGAAGGCAGATCTCCCTCTTTGCAAATATGCGAGCACATGGTCGACCGAACTTGCTTGAACGATACTGTATATTTAAGATACAGGAGACCCCCGTTGTGCCCACGCGCACTCCCGGGACAAGACAGTTGCCTAGCGATTACTTTACTCAAACTACCAAAACGCAATCAAGCCTCTACTCTCCATCCCAGACACAACCTTCCCATGCATGTAACATCGCCTCACTATGCCTAGTCGACCCATACTGGTCTTAAATTCTATTCTTTCCCTTAGACACGACACGAACGTATGCCCCAGCCTGCACAACGGATCTTACATCCCATCCATTTCCCCCAGCAATTGTATACCGCCGGCTGCCCACTTTCGCATGAACTACCGTCTACTTATGTATCTTCTTTCTCTACGGTCCGGCACGTATGAAGGTACGCTGGTCGAGGCGGTCGACGTCGTGCGAGTAGAGCGTAGCGAAGTAAGGCGGTTCGGGAAGCAGATTGAAAGGCAGTCCGGCGGAGGGGATTGGATGGTGGCGTAATATCGCATCTACGCCGTTAGTCCCATAGACACTTCCCAATGGCTCCCTTCCCTCTTCAATCGATGCGCGCTCTGATGCCGTGTCGTATCTTGTTCGCGTCGAAGCGTGGAGGCGCTACATCCACCATGAATGTCTAACATCCCCGCTTGCGAGCATACATATGCACTTTCTGAATCTTCGCTAGGCGCGCGTCAAAATCTGCGTCGCGTCGTTCGCCGTGATGTGCGTTTCGTGCGTCTCGTCAGCCGTTGCAAACCGTGGGGACGGGCCACATTCCGCCCGCCAGATCGCGCCGCGGAAATCGGACCGCCCGCGCAACAGCGGTGGCCCCTGACAGCTGGCCAACGTTCTGACCACGCGCCACTTTACCCATCTCTTCATCGCCCTCCGTTTGCGCGACGCGATTTCGAAAGACCCATAGAACGACCAGCGAGCATAGATAAATCAAAAAATATATATTTATTTACTTTAATGAAAGCGTATATTCCGCCCGCTTGGCTCAGTGGTAGAGCGTATCACTAGTAATGATAAGGTCATCAGTTCAATTCTGATAGCGGGCATTATCCACTTTACATTTTCTTTTGCATCATCCTCTTGCTAGTTGTTGGCACACACGTGCTGTTGTCTGGAGAGTTTTTTTGGGACACGGAGAGGAGAAAGACGTAGGTCGCGGAACGACACTGTGACATTGAAGGGATTAAATCTTTTTGCCTGTTCTCACACCGTCTTTCTCGCCAAGCTCTTCACTCTGCCAGCGACACGCGAGCAGGTTTGGTTATGAATGGGAAAGGCAGTTGTTCTTGTATTATACTGTACTACTATGCTTAAATCCTCTCCCATTACCATGAGCCGCGTTAATGGACCTTCGATGCTAAACACTTTTATTACATACCTATACTCGGAACGGAACACCAATCCCATCCAACCTATGTTCGCAGCTCGAGAGCGTAATGCCATAATATGTACCTCCCAAGGCCATTCCTTCCCTGCCTCATAATCAAATAGCCCTATAATGCAAACAAACCACTCTAACCCCAAACCCCAGTCCCGTTGGCAGCCTCCCAGCCATATGAGAGACAAAGATAGATGCATAGATCGTCAATAGATGTTGCCGCCTCCGTCTAGTTTTGGCGTATATGACGAGTACAAAACGAAACGGATATTTGAATCGACAGGGGAAGTGGATAGCCTGTGCCATACTATGCCGCACGCCCCTGGGTTGGACCCGCGCCCTCGCCTCCATTCTTCACCTTCGCCCGCATCGCCACCGGGCTCGTTACATACGACCTTAACCAGCCCCATGATTGGCGCGGCAGCGGCAGTGCAGTTGAGGCGTTTACAGAGGGTGTGGCGCTTTCTTCAAGCGGGCCGCGAGCGGCGTGCTCGTCAGCTGTGTCGTAGCCGCTTGAGCCGCTCGTTTCTAATAGGGGGGACGATGGGATTCGAGTCGATTTCTTATCAGACTCGTAGCATGTGCTGTCTCGGATGGCGAGGCTGTGGATGGGAGAGCTTGGTGGTGATTCAGGAATAGGCGAGGGAGGGCGGAAAGGTATCGTGTTTGACGCGCGGGTATGGCGGGTGTGCGTGCGCTTCGGATGGGTGGTGTGCGTGTCTTTTGTGGAGGCTTCTGTGTTTGTCTGGTTTGATTCGCTGTTGTTCTCCGATGAAACACTTTCTGGAGGAGTTACGTGATGTTGTTTGCTCTTTGTGCCAGTCGGATGTAAGAGATCGGGCGGACTCGGTGGCTCTATACTCAGGTGCAAATGCCTTGTCGCAGCGTTCATATGCGCCTCATTCTTCATGCCTTGAAGAGGCATCGACTCTCTATTCTCTCCGTCTCCTCTAGTCAGCTGATCTTGGTCCATGTTCCTGAAGACAAAGTAAAAGATCAGGCCAGTAGCAGCCATTGCGCTTGCAAGGCTGGCGTAAAAAATGACCATGTGCGGGTCATGCGCGACAGGTGTTAAGCTCATGGCGATGGCTGATCCCATACCCGCGATGAGGAGGCTTATTGCTTGTACGACGGTCTTCATGTCCTTGGGTGCCGTCTCGTAGGCGTATTCGATTGCGGTGACCCAGGCGAATATCTCGGATAAGGACAGGACTACCACATTCAGTGTTAGCATAGGTCTCGAGTAGAGATTTATGATCCACGGCATACCCGCCGCCGGCGCGGTTATTGGGGTGAGCGCGAGAGGGCGGGTGCTGATTCAACTTACGAAGGTACACCGGGGTCTGAATCCATACATTAACGTCGTTTGGATCGTGGATGGGTCTGTCTGATGCGCAATGCCTTGGGTGTTCGTAACAAGGGCCGCTCTGATAGATCAAATGTTGCACGACGGACGCATAGAGCATCGCCATTGTCATGAAGCCGAACCCGACCGCAATCCTCGTCACTGTTTTTGGGTAGATACCACGCTTGTGGAGCGTTGGTAGGAGGCCGTGTTGAACGAGAGGAACAAAGATGATGCAGCCGACCTGACAGGTGACACAATTAACAAATGCTCCAAAGGCCCGGAGCGTGGTAGCACTGAAACGTGGGTGGACCCGGTGTAGCCTAGCCCAGAACACCGCATGCGCGGCAACACGGTCCTAGGATCTGTACTAAAAAAGTGACGAAAAACTTACCTGGTTCATGGCAGGCAGCATGTCATTTGGCGTGCCGTTCCCTTTCATTGAGCCGGCCTGCGAAATCAGATTGTTTTGCATTTGGTCGAAACACGTCCAATAGACAATAAAAGCGAGGAGTACTCGGCTTGCCCGCAATGCTCGACGAAGTTCGTTCACCAACTGGCTGCTCCATGGAACGGTCTTATGTCGATGCTGAAGCTGATAGACGGGTTCTGCGCGGGCCATCTGGAAACCATTCCTGGAAGCACAAAGGAAGATTCTTGTAGCCTGCGGATAGACGTTTTCCTCGTGTGGCAGGCGTACTGCGCCTAGTCAGTAAAACTGCACACAATACAAGGCCGATGCGTAGGACTTACCATACCACCTTCCTCCTAACAGTAGCAAGAGAGCAGCAATAGCTATGCAACCGCCCGTCAATGCAAAGGCGGCCGTAAAGCCCATAATCTTCTCAAGCGTCACTGTCGCAAAATGAATCAAGGAACCGACGTTGCCAAGCCTGGAATCGTTAGACGGACCCATTCCGCAGATTCGTACTGCTTACCAAAAGTTAAGATTGTAAATGTACTGAAGCGTGAGCGACCGATCCGTCACGACTCGCTCGCCGGTTCTCAGCGTCTTGATCTGGCGCGGTCCCTCGATGCATTGGTCCGCTACTCTTAGTCAGCATTTGGGCCTGTGTGTGGCCCGTACTATCTCTCACCTAAAAAAGATGGGATATTCGCTTGGAAACCGCCGCCACCGAGTGCAATACAAACCATGGCAATTACAAGCCCTGGCAAGCCCCATCCTTTAGCCAGGTAAGAAGGAATAGAGCTGATGGTCAGAGCAGTGCAACCAATTGCGTACAAACTGGCAGCAGTTAGCTCTATTGATCGACTCGGTGTAGACATGCAGAGGACTGACAAGAGACTCAAGATCAGAGTCTTGTACCGTCCTAGATAGCTGTCTGATAGAACCGAGAAACCGAGCGGAGCCACGTAGTAGCCGATGAAGAATGCGCAGTATATCCTCGTTGCGCTGGATTGTCCGAGATCGAGCGCGCCAGGGGTATCTTGATGGCCACTCGCCGGTGGATTTTGCATGTAATTTTCTACACAAAATCAGATCACTATAGTCCATGTATCGATAGAAGAGACAGGACTTACGCCATGGTGCAGTGATTCCCCAGAATGTAGCGCGTTCCCAGAAGCTAATGAACGCGACTACCCAAAGCCGCCACGGTACATCATCCCTAACGTGCCGTAGGCCTTTGAGATCTTCCTCAGTCTCCATGGACGGGCTGGAGATGTCGCTCTGCGGGCGGTCGGGTTTGATTCCCGGAGCACCGGCCATGTCTGTTTTGCGGCAGCGAAGCAGGCAAATGATCAATGGTGAAATCGGTTGAGTAGGGAGTGGCGGTGTGGGCCCAAGTTATAAACTTCAGCACGGTGGCACAATATCGCGAGGCTTTTCGCTGGCGGCGAAGGGTGGTTGCAGCATGAGTATCGTGACGGTAACCGGCTTGCGGCGGTGACATTTAGGAAGGACACACATGCACGCCTTTCCCATGCCGGCATCACAAGTCGATGTTGCCGGGCAATCACGCAAATGCTGAATCTGTGCAGATTTGGGGAAGCAAGTGCCCGCCGTGAAGGCTTTTAGTGCTGCGAGAATCCCAAGCTTGACTCTGAGAATACCAACTGACGCTCGGGCCGGCATGCGTGCAACCGCAGCCACCTGTCGTAGTTGACCGCTCCCAGGGGACGGCTGTTTGCCACTACCCATGGCGTAACGACCCTCGCAATCGGGAATCCCAAAAAATTACAGGACATCGCCGACGTTGTGCAGAGGGCTCAAAAGATTGTGGACGTTACACGGCGGTCCCTATGCGGCAAAGGCGCGGGCACATTACCTACCTGTGCCGCAAAAGATCAGCAAGCGTCGTGACAAACCCCATAAGAGGAAGTGAGGAGAAACAAAGAGCCCGCTTCCGCTTCCGAGAGAACGTAGTCGTTGGAGAGCGAGCCAAAGTCGGGAAAGCTGGGGCGTCCACGCATGCGCGACTTCGCCGCTGGTTTCACGCTGGCTTCGAAGAGCTTCAGGAGGTGCCGCGAAGAGTTCTCTCATTATTTCAGAGTAGAAGAGTAGAATGCATAGCTGTCCACCTTCAAGGGGGGAAGCTGCAGGCTTCGCCGCAACCCAGCAGCGATCCGGAGTCCGTAAGCTGTAGCATCGCTGTCGCTGGGGTCGAGTTGTCGATCAGTACTTTCACCAATCCCGACGCATGCGATATTGGTGAACTGAATACTTTTCTCGCCCTGTGACGTTAGTCAATGGTTCTTCGCCGTCGGGACAATTTGAACAAGCATGTCTCTGGCTGATCGTGGTTCAGACGGTGCCAACGGCGTTAGTGAGCTGGCCGGAATGCTGGATAGAGACTAGGAAGAGTAAAATATTGGCATTCAAAGGGTAGACTAAGAAAGATTGTCGTGTTACGACCCTGTCGCGCGCGTGCCGTAAAGACAGCGTAGAGGCGTAGGCAAGACAATGTCGCTCGCAAACGCAACTGGCGCATCTGATGGCTTAGGGCTTAAGCATTGATCGATCTGCGTTGACAGAGAATGTCGGCATCGTAGAGTGAGATGTGCGGTGAGAAGAGGCGTGAGACGAGGCAAGGAAGCGACGATGCGGTGCTTGAGGAATTTCGCCTATCGCGCTAGCTACATAAGCGAGCTCCGCCAATAGGAGAGCGCTGTTGCGGGTCATAGTATTCCCACCCGTCGCATGAACCTGCGCAATAACCAAATGCTCTCACCTCGAAAACATTTGATCGTTTTGATGGGAATCTATAGCAGACGATGCAGCTATAATTGCGGTCTTGTGATTTCCTGACCAACCGGCCGCATCGGTCCGAGAATTTCTTGGCAAGCAAAGCATTTACCCAGCGACTCAGCGGTGACGTCAGCCCTCAGTCACAGCGTCCAACACAGACACACAGACAACACTTCAGAAGTTCACTCGGAATCTCTAAGACGACCTGCGCAATGGCTGCATCCACTGCTTTCAGGGCACCACTCTCCTTCTCCACCTCCACATCCTTTTGGGCCGCACTGTTCCGATCAAAAGCATCACATTCGCAGCATTTTCATCTATCCAGGAAAAGCCATGTAGCTTACCGGACGATGTCACGTCGCTTTGGACAGGCCAAGCGTCCCTACAGCCTGAAATCTCACCCACATACTCCACCAAATCCAACCCCAAATCTGAGCAACCCGGAACCCCACTCGCTCTCTGCGCGGCTCAAGAAGCTGTCTCGCGAATACGGTTGGACCGTGATTGGCGTTTACCTAGCACTTACAGTAGCTGACTTCCCTTTTTGTTTCCTTGCTGTCAAATACATCGGCGCAGAACGAGTTGCCCATGCTGAGCACGTAATCGTTGGCGGTGCGAAGAACCTTATCCAAAGAGCGTTTCCCGACATGTTCCCGGAAAGGGTGGAGGAGAAGGCTGAAGTCGAGGCTGCAGAGGCGAGTGAGGCCGCTTCGGAGGCTGAGAAGAGAGATCCTAGTAAGTTTGTACAACGTACTTGGCAAGTTCTTCGCTAATGGTTTCGATAGCGTTCTGGACGCAGGTTGCGTTAGCATTCGTGATACACAAGAGCTTTATCTTCGTCCGCGTGCCATTGACAGCCGCAATCACCCCAAAAGTGGTCAAGACGCTGCGTGGCTGGGGGTACGATATTGGAAAGAGGACGCCAAAGACTAAATCAAGGGCTCTTCAATCCTCATTTTAGTCTTCGCATTATTAATCGAACTCTCAGCTCAACAGAATGCTTCTATCACGGCAATGTACTATCCCACCTCGTACCCGAATGACGCCCTAAAGGCAAAGCCCCGAATACGGACCCCATTCCAAACTACACTTCAGTGGGTTTTGCAGGGCTTCCTCACCAAATATACCATAGGTAGCCTCTTCTATCGATCTCGCAACTGCTTCCCTGCTCCCACCAAGGTCACCTTCAGATCCGCAATTTTCTCGTAAAAGTCTCCTGCTCCACTGTTTAGTCGCTGACCTAGGGATGCTACATCAATCCTCAATGTGAGAGTGCAGCGTAGGATTTTGATAAACATCAGGATGTCCACGAGTCCCCTTCCAGTTCGAAAGAGGCTAGCCTGATATAGATTTAACAATGAGTTAGTCGCGACTCAGCCACGCCTCGTCTTATCCCCGCCTGCACTGCAGCCTTCTCTTTCTCTTTCTCTGTCCCACGGTGAAACAACTGTCCTCATCATCATGGGGGCATCGCTTTCCATGCGCTGTGCGGTATGTACGGAAAAGGTCGTGGTACCTGTGAAGCGCGAGCTCGGAATGCACCTCCGCGCCTGGTCTTCCTACGCGCAGCTCGTGTACCTAGCAACCTCTGGATGCGACATCTGCACTCTTGTTCGACAGTACCTGACGACCTACATCCCCGAGAAGATTTTATGCGGAACGGAAAGGGAAATCAAACTTTATGGTGACAGCAAAGGGTTGTCGTTGGAATGCCCCGCCTTTCAAGTCGTGTTCAATATCCCGCTGAGGATGCGGGAAGACGCGCAAGAGTTACGACCAGCTCCATCTCGAGATGGATATGATCTCTTTCGGCGAGCTACTACCTGGTTGAGAAATTGTATAGCGAACCACAAGAGCTGTCGCGAACCCGATCCGCACCATTATTCACTGGCACGGTTGCCAAAACGATTACTCGACTTGTCTCATGGTTCAAACGTGGTCATCGTTGACGTCGCCGAATGGGTGTCTTCGAACGTCGCTACAATTTTTGAGCTTTCGGAATACTGCGCGCTCAGCTATCGATGGGGCAACGGCTCACATGCTTGCGTCCTGTCTGCCCCATTCGCAACACTCCTCGAGATGCCCCTGGAATCCATGCCGCAAACGTTCAAAGATGCGATCCAGGTAGCTCGCCGTTTGGGCGTACGCTTCTTGTGGATTGATGCCCTCTGCATTATCCAGCCAAGCGCATCTGGGGACGATACAGACTGGCGTGCCGAAGGCCCCCGCATGGGCGTCATCTACGAAAGCGCCATGTTCACCATTGCGGCCACCTGTGCAGAAAGCACCGACGAAGGTTTTCTTGCAAAGACTGGTACCAATGTCTATGGCGCACGGCCTTGCAGAGTTAGCGTTCGGACCCAAGGCGAAGTATACAATGAGTACAACCTCACCTGGAGTTCAGACGGCGATGAGGTAGAGAAGGACGCTTATCTACCCGTTTGCAACCCTTCTTTCTTCGAATCGGTCTCCCGTTCTGGCCTCAACCAGCGTGGCTGGGTTATGCAAGAGCGTGCCCTTTCGCGGCGTTTACTACATTTCACCGTGCACGGCCTCTTCTGGGAGTGCTGTGCGTCTAAAGCTCATGACCAATATGGGGAGTTTGACCCAGGAAAGCACGTGGGACCATGCAGAACTAAAGAAACGCTGCTCAGCGTGGCCCGCTCTCGACACTCGCTTCATCTCTGCCCGGTGGAATGGTTCCATTTCATTAAAGCATACTCTCACGCCGGTTTTACAGACACGCGTGATAGACTAATTGCGCTTTCGTCGATAGCTAAAGCCGCGCAGCCCATTCTGGGTGGGCACGAATATCATGCCGGTCTTTGGGGTAACGATCTTATCCGTGGGTTGATGTGGAGTACATATGGGCCGACCGTCAGATTGAGAGATGAGGACGGTTTCATAGCGCCAACCTGGAGCTGGGCATCCCTCGGCGCCTCAATCACCTTCGCCTCTCTTGGACTGGACACATTTGGGAGACCGCTCGTCGATGTCATCAGTATAATGACTATTCCGGCACAGGAGAGCAACCCTTTCGGCAGTGTACGTGAAGGAAAGCTCACTCTCGCCGGTAGATTGGACCGTAAGATTCTGCCGACGACGAACTCGTTCGAGTGGACGCCTCGTCTGGTCGTGTGTTGGGATGAGCAACAGGACACGGCCAGTGCAACTCGACCATATTGGGTACTGCCCATTGGGGGATGTGCAAACAGTACTTTCTCTCAGACTCTATTTGGTGCGCTCATTCTTGAGCCCGTACAACCCGCGGGCATAGAAAACAAGAGCGATGAAGTTAAAGAGTTGTTTCGCAGGATCGGTTGGGTCGAGTACAAGCATTGGCAGCAGCACCGCCTGGGCTCTTCTCGCATGAAAGAGGATTGGATCGATAGGTTTCGATCAGAAATCACGATAATCTGATGGAAGGCATACCGCTCGTCTTTTTCTGGCCTCGCGCCAGACGAGAGACCTACAACCCACTTTCGCTCGACAACTCTTCATTCAGGGCTGCCGCCACTTGCCTCTCGAGGAGATAAGCGACCCGCAGCGTGTTAAGTCCGGCGACAATTGGAAACTTGGCTCGGTCCACGCTAGAGGCTCTAACTATGTCCTGAGGCTGCTATGGAAAGAAGTTCCATGTTTTTGTGGAATCCCACCTTGTCAGCCCGAAACCAGCTCCGCGCCCCGACAGTCATCGGTCGCCTCAACCATACCCCCGGCTTAGCCCCCTTGGCGTGCGTTCTACGTACCAATCATGCGTCGTAGTGTCGTAGTGTCGTAGGGTCGAAGATATCGCACCCTACAAATATATATGGCGTAAGCGGAGTTTCCTTTCCCGTTTACCGTATGTTATAGCCGCCGGGCTTGGAGCTTCACGTTATGGACACGCATTACTGCTACCCTGTAAGGCAGTCGCGGGCCTCAGACGGCGTTAAGCATAACATCGTAGGATGGAAAATGTATAAAGAGAGTGCAATGAGAGTGCATGCTATCGCTTGTCTTGCAAGCCTCAGCTACGATTCAAAAATAAACGTACACTCATAGTATCATCAAAACCTTTCGTCGCTTTTGCATAACTGCTACTGCCTGACTACCATCATCTTCTTGGCACATCTCCTACATCAGTAATAACGATGTCTACTGAAACCCAGACACCGGTGTGGTTCATCACGGTAAGCTATATCCAGGAAGCAAAGACCACATCAAATACACCTGCTGAACAGACCTGAACCGCTAGGCCGCCTCCTCCGGGTTTGGCAAGTATATTGCTCTCGAAGCCCTATCCCGCGGCCACAAAGTCATTGCTAGCGCCCGCAGCACCTCCCGCATCGCCGACCTGAAAGACGCAGGCGCCGAAATAGTAGCTCTAGACGTCACATCTCCCCTCCCAGAGATTGAACAAGTCGCAAAGACCGCGAATGCAAAGTACGGCTACATCAATCACCTTGTCAACGCTGCGGGTTACATTCTCGTCGGCGCCGTCGAGGAAACATCGTACGTCTAGACCACTCCCATCCGATGATGCTAGAGTGTCTCTGACCAGTACCAGCCCAAAAGAAGACTACGACACCTTCAACACCAACGTCTTCGGCCTCCTTAATGTCTCCAAAGCCTTCCTCCCCTACATCCGTGTCGCCCCCGGCCACTGCACAATCGCAAACTTCGGCTCCATCGCCAGCTGGTCCGGCGGCCCCGGGTACGCGCTCTACTGCGGCACCAAATGGGCCGTATCAGGCATTTCCGAAGCCATGACGGCCGAACTCGCACCCCTCGGCATTGCCGTCACGGTTATCGAGCCAGGGTACTTCCGTACTGGCTTCTTGAATCCGACCGCGAAGGTCGTTGCGCAGAGGTCGATTACAGAGTATGATGATACGGCCGTGGGGCATGTTAGGAAGTTGCTGGATGCGACGGACAATAAGCAGCCTGGTGATGTGATCAAAGGGTGTAGGGTCATTGTTGATGTTTTGACGAAGACGGGGGTTGCGGAGGGGAGTGAGGTGCCGATTCGGGTGGCGCTGGGAAGTGATAGTCCACCGGCGATTCGGGAGAAGTTGGTCGCTACGGAGAAGTTGCTGAAGGAGTGGGAGGCGGTTACTACGGGGACTGATCATGAGGCGTAGATTTGATGGTAGGACGATGGCGATGTTGGGCTCGTTTGATAGTCTTTTGGTGTCGTATCGTAATGGGGATCTTTTGTGTGCTTCCGTTACCTGGTCTGGTCGAGGACGAGGGGTTCCGCTGGCGAGGTCATTGAGTCGGTGCTTTGTTCTTCACCCGTATTCGTGGAAGCGCATCACGCAGCTTCGAAAACGACACCCCCAATCCTTTCTTATCTTTCTTCTTGTCTTTCTTCCCTTCTATCTTCCTTTCTACCTTCTCTCCCCCCTCCTTCCCTCCCACACCCTCAAACTCTCCCCACGGCTCGATCCTCTTCCCCCACATATCCCACCCTTCTACTTCCCTCCACCTCTCCTCCACACTTATCTGCAAATCCTCTGCATCCCTTCTTTCCGCCTTCTTACTACTCTCAACTAGGCCCCTAACCACCTCTTCCAACTCCTCCCTTACGTAGCAACTGACTTCGTAGGACTTCCAACCATGCATGCTCGCCCACTCCCCCGCCTTCCCCTTGCTCACTTCCCTCTTTTCCGGATGTTTGGCAGTGATATCCGCCTTGTTGCCCACGAGAACGCAGCCGAAGCGCTGGCGACCTGAGGGCCAGGGCTTCCCTGCATATGTTTCTGATCTCCGGGATAGGTAGGTAAGTGTGTACGCATGTTCCGTTATTAGGTCGTAACTCCTCTTATCCGTCACATCGTAGAGGAACACCACACCATGCGAGTCTAAGAGTTGCTTTTCGAAAATGTCGCTTCTGAACCCTTCTTCTTGGGTGCGCATGGGCGTTAGGCTGAGGTCTAGCATGGTGATAAGGTAGGGGTTGGAGTCAATGGTTAGCTGGCGTTGCGTTGAGGCGAAGCCTGGGGACGGGAACATCCAGTTCCCATCGTGGCGGATGAAGTGGTGGCCGTTTACGAACTAGGCCGTGTTAGGGGGTTGGGATTGGGGATTGGATAATGGGCGCGTTACCATGTCGAGGAAGCATGTTTTGCCTACGCCGGCTTCGCCGAGGACTACGATGGATCTGTGGGTTGGCGACATGTTTAGGTTTATTAGGGTTGTTGTAGGGTGTTGGGAGAAGGGTTGGGTGAACGCTATGTTCGGGGTGATATTCTCTGTGAGTGGTTGCCTGGAAGGAATGCGCTATGCCTAATTGAGAGCTTAGCCCGTGGTGTACGAGCACAGTTGTCTCAGTCCACACAGAGCAGCACACGTGAAACCCTCACGAATCCATACAAGCCTTTCGGCTTTTCTACAGAATCCGCATCATACGCGTCCCCATTAATAGCACCCGCGCCAAGCCACAACGGCGTCCCGATAGCCGGATAGATCGGCGCCCGCTAGTCAAACAAGGCAAAGCGCCATGCACGCCCGAACCTCAATGACGCCAGTCACAGCCAGGCTCTGCTATAATCCGCGCCTCCTGAAGTCTTTCCACGACGACTCCCCTCGTTCTGTCGCAACCGCCATATCAAATGCGAAGCCCGTCGTCTACAACGTGCGCCTTCCGGCGACGTCATCCTTTATTGCAACAGCGACACTCGTTTCCTTAACTGCCTACGCTTTCACGGGCGCCCTTGCTTTTTCATTGCTGCAAACATAGCTGTGCCGCGTACACACCTGAGGATAAAGAACTACTCTGATCGAACGAAAATCCAATAATACTCATCTCCGTCCACACAGAGAAACCGACCGTATTTCACCCATCATCCTATTCTATTTCATCGAAACCCCCGCAAACGTCGCGACCGCCAGACAAATGTCCACTCCCTACGAACGGGCCCACCCCCACCACCGCCCGCTCATCGACCACATCCCCGACCACAACGACCTCGACGTCTCCGACGAAGAAGACGCCTTCTACGCCCTCGACGAAGGCGACTACCTGCTCCACCCCAAGTGGCGCGCTGTTATAACACAGACCACAAACCGGGTCCCACGGCGTCTACAACGCTACTTCGTCATCTACTTCGCCCTTTTCGTCATATTCTGCATAGGCTGGGGAGCATACTTTGGGCCGCAGTACGCCGTGTACAAGCAGGAACTGAGGCAGATGGAGGAAGTGCCGGAAGCGAGCTTTGGGAAGAATAAAAGGCCCGAGTTTGGGGGCATGGTGCAGGTTAAACGATTAGAGGAGAAGTGGTTGCCCAGGGGTGAGGGAAGACTGGTGGTGGTGGGGGATGTGCATGGGTGTATTGATGAGTTTAGGCATTTGATGCGTAAGGTGGAATTCGTTGAAGGAAGAGATCATCTCATTCTAGCGGGGGACATCATCTCGAAAGGTGAGCATTCCCGCAACCGCGAACTTTGCGAGATCCCCGATTAACAATTTCTAGGCCCTGACTCCCCCGGCGTTGTTTCCTACGCCGCCCACCTAGGCGCCTCCTGCGTCCGCGGCAATCACGAAGATAAAGTTCTCCTCTCCCTCGCCGAAACCTCTACTTCCCCCGACCCGGGCCCCATCGAATCCCCCGCTCTCCCTGCCGCCACCGATGCCCTTCCTGAAGAATCCTTTTCGCGCGGCGACTTTGCGCTCCGCAAACTCGCTAAATCTTTCAAAAAATCACAAATAGCCTGGCTGCAATCTTGCCCGGTAATACTCCACGTCGGAAAAATCGGAGAACTGCACGATGTGGTAGTCGTGCATGCCGGGCTGGTCCCGGACATTGCGCTGGAGGATCAGGATCCCTTCCAGGTGATGAATATGCGGACTGTGGATTTGAAGACGAGGACGCCGTCGGAGGGGCGGGAAGGCACCCCATGGGAGAAGCTGTGGAATCATGTGCAGAAGAAGAAGCCGGCGCATGAGCGGATGACGGTTATATACGGACATGATAGAAAGAGGGGAAAGAATATTCAGAAGCATAGTATGGGGTTGGACTCGGGGTGTGTGAGTGGGGGGCATTTGACTGCTATGGTTATTGAGGAGGGGGGAAAGCATCATTATGTACAGGTTAAGTGCAAGGGGTATGTTGATTAGAGGGTTGCATTGCTCGGCGTTATTCGTATGCATTACAAGGAGTTAGTTGGTCAATTCATTCCCCCTTTCATCCCATCCAATATCATATTGAAAACAGTGTATCATCTCATCTCTCTCATACCAAAAATTGTGTCAAAGGGGGGCCTGAATACGGGGACACCATTGTCAGCAAAGCTCATCGACGGCTGCCTCAGTGCCCTGTCGCTTTTGAGAAAGGCTTCGTTCTGGGGTAGCCCGACGCCAACATGGAGTGGAGCTACGCACCATTTATACCTGGTGAAGGTGTCCAGTTGGGGCTCCACCCAGCCTCACAATCTCCTGATGGAGGTTGACATTCTCCGACCGGAAGTGGTCCACCTGGGACCGGAGGCTGGCATTTTCCGCGCGCAGATCGTCTAGCTGGGACTCGAGACTGGCGTTCTCTGCGCACACGTCGTTCAGCTGGGACTGGAACCGGGCGGCGTTCGTGCGGAGATGTTTCGTGATCGTAATCGAGTTGTTGCCATTCATTTGCATGGTCGGATCCCGAGAGTCTTCGACATCGTGCGGCGTCGTCTCCCACTTGATAGCGAATGTTTGTCGGTAGTGTGGGTTGCCTAGCGGAGGTGTATAGTGGTAATGAAAAGACCAACCTTGGTCAAACGTCTTGCCCCACTCTTTGAAGGCTTGGAGGTGGAGACCGAATTGCTCCGAGTGTGTAGCCGGATTATCTTCATAACTTGTGGTTCGCCTGGTCCCTCAATCCACCAAATGTGGAAGCCAAGGATTGGATCTTTGGAAGGAGGTGGCTGGCGACCGTACACGTTTGCGTTAGGAGAAGGTCCATGAACGGTTGCTTCAGTGAATCCACGAGGTTCGAGCATACCACCTTCTGGTTGCTCATGTTGGCCCGGACGTTATGCCCATAGGATTGAAACATATCCCGGACCGCGCTGCGAGCCTGGACGATCATGGTCTGTAGCGTCGAAGACATCCGTTCCGTGTCCTCGTATAAACGATCCGAGAGGAATCGTCTGGTTTTGCATTGCGAATCGGTACGGGGTTCTGTGGTGGCGGGGCCCCCATACCTCCAAGGCCGATCGTTGCCGGCTGGGGAGGAATCTACTGGTTGTTCGGGTTCGCGGGTATATGCATAGTCGGCAAGGGGGACAGAGGGGATTGCAAGGGATGTGAAAAGAGTTGGCCTACCGTATAACCATGTGAGCTGTGCCGATGAAGATTAGGCTGATAGCCTGCAGAACGGGATTTAGAGACGGCATTCGGTGGTGGCGCATATCCGTATCCTCGTGGGGTTGGACCTAGCTCATCGGCACTATGTTTCCAAGGCATGTGATGGACGACTTACTCTTAGAATTCCTCTCACCAGCGTCCTGGTATTCATGCTTGAACGGCGCTGGCACATGACGCTTCGTAGCTGGCTGTTGTGTATCCTTCGGGGTGGAGGGTGATTTCCGCTTCTTTGCGACAACAGGTTGCGCGGACTCGGGAGTCTGGTTTGGATCTGGAGCCCCCGGAGCGCAACAAACAGGCGGGCAGTCTCTCAATTTTCCCGTTCTCTTGGTACACGCTTTTCCCGCCCCTGAGCATTCAGAACACGGTTCGCGTGGTTCCTGCACTATGGTATTGCAGCCGTGAACACCCTCAGCACAGCACTCATCACAGCTCTTGTAACATGATTTTTCGAAGTGTGCCTAAAACTATGTGAGTGTTTATCTCCAGTTCTTATGAGCTTCTCTTACCATGGCAGAGTGCAGGTTGTCGGACCGGAGTTTACATCGGGGGCACTCCCAGATACTCCCTGGTGGCGTGGCATGCTGTTGCGAGTCGATCGCTCTCTTCTTCGCACACTTAAGAGGTTTTGTTATGTTTCTATATCTGATTAGCCGGTTCCCAAAACTATAGGCTTCGCCGGTACTGAGAGAACTTGCACCGAGTTCCACCTGAAAGCAGTAAGACTTGCCGCAGAAGTTGCACTTCAAAGGAGCCTCTTCTGTTGGCCTTTGCGGCAGGCGAACGGGAGCGCTTTGAGGGAGTCTTGGGCTGGCTACCGTAGCGGGCGTCGGAGTAACAGATCTGCTCCCGTGTGAACCGGTCCATGGTAAGCCTGTGAGCGTAGCCGGAGCGCCATCGGGAGACGCATCGATGGGCCTATGAAAATGTCAGCTATATCTAGGCTTTAAGGGGGAACAGAGGCAACACTTACAGATTAGTCGCCTGGACAGGTCTCGGTCCCAGCCTGGTGCTTGGTGAAGCTTGTGTCGGATCGAACTCGCCTTCCATTTCGATATCTGGCGATGTGACGATATGCAGTGGCAGGGAACGCATACAACCGATGTGAGACAAAGTTTTTGTTTTGAAGTCGGATTGTGTATCGGATCGAAAGAGAGCTTTTGTGCGCTAGCCAAAAACTCACGTGGGTGTGGAGTGTATGAGCCGCCGCCTGGTCCTCGGGCCAACCGCGCGTTGCCGGGCAGACAAACGACTCGCATGGCTCCTGGACGCCCCAGGTCGTAGAGGAAGAGTATTTTCTTCGTCATCTTACAGGTATATACAAAGCGGAGGCAACCTCGTGGTCCACGGCAGTCCGTGGAGCCCATCTCTGAATAGCGACAGGACGTGATTCATCGCAGGCGGGCGCACGCCTTCGGTGCCTCACGGAAGTGGTGCCCGATGCTCTCGGTACTCAACATATACCGCCAATTTGCCCGAACTGGTGAGCATAGCACCCGCACTCTTACGGTCGGGTTGGCCATGGGTGTAAGTGAAGTATACTCCCGAGAAAAGCGATATAGTGCCGGACTTATGACAACCATCCCAGACCTATCTAGCCTGTGTGCAATTGCGATCCCTTGGATTCGGTCAGCAATTCCGTTGTAGGCCTGCGCTAGAGCACAATACCAGAAAGCGTGAACGTTGCATTTGCCGTGTGATAAAGAGATTTAATGAGGCATATATGCGAGCGTGGCCGTGCGAGAGTGCTGGGCCACAAAGCAGTCCAGTCACACGCTATTTGCGTCGAAGGAGCAGGTGTAGATGGCATTAGCTTGTGAATTGAAAGAGATGTGACAGGAATCGCGACGTTGGATTGCGACGGCTTAGCTTACTAATGGCCGCTATTCGGAAGGCGCACACCGCCAGCCTCTTTACCTCCCCAAATCATCACCAGCAACAAAATATCATCGCATTCATCGAGCACGAGGCACAAGCTCTCTATACGACTGCTGTAGAGAGGTGTCAAGGCGCCGCACACCGTTCAGTAATTTTGTCCCTGCTCTCTCACCAGCTGATCGCTAAGCACGCGAACGCGTCGCGTCTGCACGTGAGGCTAGTACGCCCGAGTCCGGACTTCCTCAACTGATGACAACTATTCTCCGAAGAAAGTACCAATTCATCATCCGAATAGTTTCTGGCTCCTTTCGATCAACGAAGATGTCCTCAAAGTCGTTATCAAACGACCTGCCACAGCACGCCTTCGTGTCTGCCACTGATTTCGAAGCCTTCCTTGACCGCGAACACACGACAGCCCCAGGCATATATCTCAAACTTGCCAAAAAGTCCTCCGGCATTCCTTCCATAACCGCAGCCGAAGCTGTCGAAGTTGCCTTGTGCTTTGGCTGGATCGATGGGCGAGCGAACGGCATTGACGATGATTGGTGGATGGTGCGGTACACGCCTCGACGCGCGAAGAGCATATGGTCTCAGAAGAATGTCGGCACTATTTCGAGGTTGATTGACAAAGGGAGAATGCGCCCTGCTGGTCTTGCTGTTGTCGAAGCCGCAAAGGCTGATGGACGATGGGAGCGCGCTTACGCAGGGCCTGCGACAGTGGTGGTGCCCGAGGATCTTTCTTGTGTGCTTGCCGCCGAGCCGGTTGCTCTGGCCTATTTCGAGAGTCTGAATAAGAGCGATAGGTATTCAGTGTTGATGAAGGTGGAGCATGGTTCGGTAAATACCAGGGCTAAAAGGATCAATGCATTGGTCCAGACACTCGCTATGGGGAAACAAGGCGGCACCGTGTCAACATCAAAGACTACAGGAAGGACAAAGCCCAAAACCGGTGCAGGTATCACGAAGGGTGCCTCGAAGCCAACCACGAAAACAAGCAAAAGGCCCTCAGGCCCAGAAACTTCCACACCCAAGAATGGGAACGAGCCGCCAGCGCGGCCTAGACGTGAAGGCCTTCGTCAGCGGGATTGAATGTTCGTATTTACTACCTACAGTGCGAATATCATTAGGAAATTGTCTCAGGGGCTAAAAGACGTCGCTGCGGTCCCAGCCTATCCATGCACCCTAGGGCTTTGATGTCATGCATAAACGACTTGCTCCAGTAGCGAGCTGCGCCCTTTTCTTCAGTTAGCCAAGATTAATAGTCAAGGACACGTACATTATATTACTCACGGCTACAAGCAAATCAGGACTTGTGCGGGGGCTCGTACAAGTTGAACTTCCTCTCCCTCGTTTTGACCTTACCCTTTCAAAGAGATATGAATGGGGAATTTCTTCTTGAGCCCGTACTCGTCGCTCATATTACACTTTGTAATCTCTTGGTGGATTCATCGAGGGAGTGCAAGAGGTGGTTATATAGGAGGAGTTAGAAGTGGCTGTCACCACAATCACATTGGGACGTGAATCGACAGGAATCCCTCCTTTTAGTTGTCACGGTTCTCTCGTTGACAAGCCGACGTATGAGGACCACTGGAAGACACATATCGAACTCTAGAATCAATTCTTGCTAGATGCGAGACTGAGCAATGTACACTACATGCTTCAGGGGCTCCCGCAAACAATGTCTTACTAAGAAGACCCTAGTGACAGGCCTAGCCACGTGGCTCTCGCGTTGTTTCTTCTTCCGCCATGACGTAACAGCAGCTGCTGTGGCACATTGCGACTGCATAGCAAAATACGACCAGATCCGCTAAACTGGATTGGTATTAGGCCAGTGCACCTCTCTCCCATCGGGTCTGAAAGTGACACACCCCCACTCTTCCAACAGCCGTACTGGGGCAGCTATCTTTGCAGCAAAAGATAGTACGTCAGGGAGCTCCAAAATCCGTTAATGTGTGGACGGAATTCTCCTTCGTCCTATACAGGACACTCCCTATTCCCGAAGATAATGATGCAAAATATTAAGCATAGAAAGTGTACAAACAGCATTTTAGAGGAAGCATGTGAAGGAAATTTCCTAAGCGCGTTCATTCTTCCGCTTTCTGAGGCTTGCTATGAGTGTTGCAGCTTCTTTCACCTGGGCGACGGTTTAGCCTAGCGCTCCGCCCTTTTGCAGCTATCGCACAAAGTCAGCGATTTTTCCTGGCTGGTAGTACATTTGAACTGCTGTCTAGGCAATGTAACTTCGGTTACTAATATACCGCACATGGTTGGTTGTGTCATTTCTGCGAGTGAATGTGAGTTGTACGAGAGGCAAGCACGACCCACCACGCGAATCAAGCTTCTTTCCACCGCCACCATCACAACAAACCTGTCAGCTGTTAGTAGTTCTATATTAAATGATTTAACCCGTTGTAATTTCCCAAACGGAGCTGTTTCTAGAATGAACAACATTTTTGAGAAATTCTGCTAATCTCGCACTTCCGCTTACAGTCGAGTGGTCCAACCCCAAGTTGGGCGGAGTGGACGGGGACTCCGTACATTTCTCATGCGACACTGTGCCAATCCCCAAGACCCTGACGCTGAACTCGCAAATTTACGAAGATTACCTCCAAGCGAAGATCTTCCGAGACCTCGAAGTCACGATCCACATCGTTTCGCGAAACACCAATGTCAGAGAAGCGGTCGCTCAATCCGAGAATGCTATAATGCGCCAAGTTTCATATAACTAAGGTCTGAGTTTTTCGCTCATTTTCACCACCTAACCATACTCAAGACTAGATACAACGATCCATAGTTTGTGGCAGGACAGCCCGTGGTAAATCTAGCATCGCTCGACTCCCTCCGATTCTCTACCGTCAAAGATCGGCATTCATAGCCCAACTCGAATCAGTTAGTGTGAGCCATTCCGCTCCTCTATGAATGGTGGCCAAATCGCCCGACACCATTCTTCCACATGACTGTCGAGAAGCCGCAAGCATTGCCGAACTACACAATTTTCCAGTGCGGGCACCTATCCCGCACGGACTTCGATGTCGACATACCTGGCCCGATCTACGACGATAATATCCATGGCTACACGGACTGTGTCCTCATCGAGGCATAACTCTACGGTACAGACAAAGTAGGTAGCAAGGCTCGCTGTTGGACAAAGGAGGGAATCATGCGTGTCTTTTCCATCCCAGGGCCGCCTGAGGACAAGAACGAGATCTGGACAAGCTTTGGTGCAGGCGCGAAAGAGAAGTGGCGCACTGCTTGGAAGGTGCTTAGGAATTGGAGGTTGACCGCCGCGCCGGGAATGAAGGTTGAAGGGGGTTTCGAGAAGGAATATGCGGGGGCGAATTGGGATGTTTTCTGGAAGACGGGGCATTGTTGGAACGCTGATGAGGCGTCTGATGACGAAGTGCCTAGCACGAACTGAGGAATACAACTCGCAACGGATTGGTGTGGCCGAAGCGTGAGGAGATGAGACTGCGAAGCAATGGGACGCACGAGAGGTCTGACAGATACAGATTTACCAGTATTGATGGAAAGAAAAGCTATATGGAAATGAACCATTCCGCCCATTATAACAATATATTAGAGATATATCCTAACACGTTTATCTTACCCGTGACTCGCCTTCCACTACCTCTACCCCACCGTCTTTGCTGTTACTCAATACAGTACAACTTCCGGCCAAACCAATGCATTCCCTCAGTGCTAGTTACTGTTCTCAGTCCCAGGTAGGCCATAATACGAGTTTTTCGCCCGATTCTGTGTAGCTATGTGAGAACTCCAACTACAGCTAGAAGACTCACTATTTGAGAACCTCTTCGCTATATTCTTTTTTGGTGCCGTTGTGTTGATCGGGTACTAGTGGTACGACGAGTTGAAGAGATGGTCGCTGTTTCGATCTCTTCTGCGCCTCGCCAATCTTAACTTCGTCTCCCAACTCCTCCCTCGATCTTTTATGCTTCTCGATCGCTTCTCGCCATTGACCAGACCGCGGCTTCGATCGCAAGTGCACCCCCCCGCCCCCCCGCCCCCGCGCGCCTTCATACTTTCCATCCTCGACACCAGGTGTTCTCGTCTTAAAACCCCCAATGTGCAGGCGCCTTCCTACCAACCACAAACTCCTTTTCCCTCCACCGCACCTTCGCAAACTCCGGTAAGTCCTCCATTTACACCTTTTCAGTATTCCTATATAACTTCTCTTACCTCTTAAATGCCATCCGCGTAGCATACAACAAATTTATCTCGGGGATTTTGTAAGCAGGATGATGGGGTTGGCGCGTGCGAGAGAACGATATTCATGGGTTTGGCATCAAGATTAACATACGTCGGCTAACCTTTCTCTTTCTTCAGAGTAGCCTTCACAGGGATGTCTCTAGTGGGCTGGTCTGCCGTAATAGTCCAGCCTGTTGCATCGTGTACAGTGCCTCAGCGAGACGACGGAACACGATCCATATAAAGGGGTCCGGGATCTGGATTGTTTTCGGAGAGGGGGGATGTCGGATGAAGCCGCGCAGGTCGCCGAAGGGCGTGTATTCGAGGTAGCCGTAGCCGAGGTGGGTTTTTGTGGCACGCAGGCGGAGAGAGGAGCCGTAGCAGGCAAGGATGTAAGGGTTTTTTTTCCTTATGAGACGGCGGTGGAGGGCGAATTCTTCGAGGATGGTGGAGGTGAGGGATTTTTCAGTCACTTCACCTTGTAGATTTACGACGATTCGCTGGGCGGGGAGGTTAGTGGGTCTAAAATCTGGATAGGAGGAAATATACGTGCATCTCAGATGTGTCCGTCGTCATCGACACGGGCGAATAAATGCACGATCCGGCGATAGTTTAAGGTTTCGTGGTGATAAAGTGTCTTTCCGAAAATCCATCGCCCATCGCCTGGCTCCGCTATCCCCGAGATCCGATGCATTTCCTTGATACCCTGCCGTCGACCTCCCCTCGTGGGTCCAAGTTGTGCCGCCCCCTTCGGCGTATCTACGAACCGACGATCATTCGGTCCCGACATGGCACGTCTCTCACGGGTTGCCTTATACCTTTCATATAATGAGAGTCCAATTGCAGCATGCTTCTTTCTCAGCTTAGCATTGCAATTACTCCACGCATTGATGATGTGCAATTCTGTGAGACTCAGCTCATATCCAGTCAGCGCGTTCGAGCGTGGATGGATAATATTGGGTTCACCGTGAACAATTTGATTGGTCCACCCTGACTTTACGCGCACTGTAAAATACTGGAAGCCGTCCCAGCTGTCCTCAGATAAGCCATCGAGGAAAGCGCGCTCTCTAGGTCGGAGCTGGAATATGCGGTCCTGGAGACGAGGGTCTGCTTGGCCGCTTCTTGAATTATTCATTCTATTTCGTCTTCATTTGCGTTTTCCCATGCGCTGACCGTATCTGGTCCGGTACCTACAGCGGAATTGCATCAACGAAATCGTCCAGATCAACCGTTTATAGTTGTGACATGCAACTTACGTTCGTAATCCTCATCCCAGTTGTGTTCGAGCTTGACCCCAATTGCATAAAAGTAAAAGTCATCCTGGGCAGCCTCCAAGAGGTTTTCCAAATACTTATTCTCTGAGGGTTTGAGGTCGTATGTTAGCTCAACTTTCTCGAAGAGCCTCAAAGGGGGCCGCTCCTCTGTCGCAGCTACGACGCGACCATTACTAGCGCGGATGGCCGCGGCCTTTAGTACTCGAGCTGCGCCTTTGCGTCATGAACATTCGGTATTTGGTGTGTGCTGGCGAAGCCTGTAGTTGTGATGGAAAGTTGCGTTGTGCATCAGCAGTTTTGTGGAACAAAGCGAAGAAGGGAGGACATAGATGGAATTGGTCGGCATTGTTTTTGTCTCTACGTTTCCAGAAATCCAAGATTTAGCTTAGCGAGAAAAATCTCGTAGCATCAAAAGAAATATATTCGGTGAAAATCCGATCAGGGCAGATTACTTAGAGCAAGTCACTCTCCATCAGTCTGTAGAGGCAAGCCATCGTGTGACTCGTACTATTGACGGCTTCTTACAGTGGGTGCACTGGTAGTAGTCATGCCATTCTCACTCCTGCCCCGGGTAGTAGTCGACGCGGTCGCCGTAGTAGTCGCGGCCTACGGATTGACCGATCGTTTTCGTAATAGCCTGGGTTGTCCGTTTAGGATTATGAATCTCGGCAATGACTTAAGTGGTCCCTTGGGTTGCGAGCCGCTAGGCCGGGAAGGAGACTTCCGCTGGCTGCTGCACTTTGCTGCGCTGCTCCTGGAATTTCTCGGCGACGACACCTCTCAACGCTTCACTTTTGGTTCCCCTTCGTCCTCATCCTCAATAGCCACTCTCTTCTTAGCTCTTCACGCACTTCCCATTTTACCCCCAACACCCACCCTATCCTTACTCACAAATTCGACCCTAGCATACTCCGGCAAACTCGTTCCGCCTCCTTCCCCCCAATCTGCCCATAAACACGTTGTCACTTCTCCAGCCCTCTTTTAGTGAGATAACGCAGTCTCCAAAGCTCCACTCGTTGCGACGGATTGAGCTGCACACATTTGCTAACCAGGTCTTCTAGATCATGCAAATATGTTGACCCATACGTTTCAGAGTGCGTGGGCGCGTAGCCGGTTCGTCGTAAGTGACTTCGGCGTTTTCCATGAGACTTAGAATTATGAGGTCGACGTTGAAGATTTCGCTGTGGATTCCTACGTCGGCCGTTGCGGCCCAGTCCTTAGTTCCCTTTTTGACTATAGTGGTAGGGAGGATAACTTCTTGTTCCTGGATAAATTTGGCATCGCGACCAGTGAGCAGTTGCGAATTTAGTAGGGATTAGAAACTTACTGGTGGCCTGAATCCCTCGGTGCCTAAGTCTTTTTTCTCTGCTAGTGTCCAATTTTTGTTCTGGTACGAGCGTCCAAAACCTACTATCTTTACGACCTTGTACGCTGGTATGCCGACCCTTGGTGACCCAAAACCACATTCTGAGGTTTGATGTCGACGTTGATGACTGGCTGCCATTTCTTCACCATCTCGAGTTTCTCGTTGGTCATCTTGGTGTTCTCGGAGCGAGGTTCGTCGTGAGGGATTATGAGGCCGGTCGCAAGGGTATAGACGGCTTCTGCAAGGCCACGGAATACGAGCCAGATAAAGGGGTCGGCCAGTTGTGGATCACTACCACATTTAGTTAAAAAAAATTATATACAAGTTTTGCTTGCACAAAGTAGACAGTACTTACTGCGTTTGAGCCGTTACTAGATGGTAGAGATCTCCCCACTGCGCCTATACCAGATAACCGTAGCCCAAATGAGGAGGAATCGCACGCATGCGGGTTCCGGACCCGTAATAATTCAGGATATGTGGGCAGCCTATAGCCGTTATCTGTTTGTGTGCCCCAAACTCCCGCTCTGTATAATAGGTTTTTTCCTTCTGATCTTGGTAACCTTCAATCTTGACTACTAAGCGCTGCGCAAAAGTTAGCTTGAACGATGGTTGGGAAAGAGGGGAATCCTACTCACGCGTCAAATTACCATCATCATCTACCAAAGCGTATAGGTGCACTATTCTTTGATAAGGTGCTCGTCCATCGTTCTGGCATAGTATGAGCTCAAACACCCATTCGCCAGTGTAGTCTCGATAATTCCGAATGTCGGAGTTCACATAGGTCGAATCTGCCCGTGCTAGTGGGGGCTTTGGAGATGGATGACGCGGAGTCCCATGAACATATTGATACGCCCGGAGACCTGATTGATGCAATCGTTGCGGTCTCGGTGTGGTCTCCGTCATTGTGCACGAACTCACCTCCCTCGGTTAATTAGTTCTTTTCTTTTAGCCTCATCATCATCTTGCAATGATCGTTTGATCACGTAACCTACAAACGTTAGGGCCACAGGTATGTGCGACAGAAAATGTTTGACGATCTTACTGGGATGATCACCTCCATACTCGCGCTTTAGACCAAACGCTTAGACTTCAAAGTCATCCTTTTCGTCTTCTGGGAGACCGTTCTGATATTACTTTTCTGTGGGTTGCAGTTCCGTATATTCAGAGGCAGCAAATGGATATGACTGCGCGTTACCGTTCAAGATGAGGTGCTGTCTTCGCTTGGAATCGGATGCCTCCTATTCAACATCCGTGCGAGGACCAGACGCTAAGGTCAAGTTGTATTAGCAAAATTATTAGAGATCATATCATGACTACGTACACTCCGGATCCCAATTATGGTGCAAATTTAGTCCTACAGAGAAAAAGCGAAAATCCTCTTTATCGATCAGGTCCATCGATTCTCAGTACTCTCGTTCGTCTTCAGAAAGGGACCAAATTCTTGCGGTTCTTTCGTAATCACCCGAGATCTTTGTGGCTTGCGCTTTCATCGCCGGAACGACAGATTGTCCGCCACCACTGCTCGAGCTGGGTTCGGTTGTCATTATTTGACGCTTAATGGCACTGGACTCTTAGGCAAGAAATTACGAGAGAAACCAGATTTCCTGGCGAAGTCGTAAAACCACTTCGCTCTCTCAATACTCTGGATGGGCAAAACTCGTTAGCCCGGCGCCGCGCAGCCTTTGTTGTCGAGCGCAGAGCAGGGTCTTTGTCCTGAACCATCGATACATTTCCGACGAAAGCTCTGATCAAAGGCTGGCTAACAGAAAGATCATACTCATTTTGTGGTTGCAGCACCATAATGCAAGCAAGATAAAGTTAGTCCACGGTGACGTGTGAGCTGGAATGCTGGAAAGAGGCGAATGAGGCAGCTTGACAAACAGGACCGGGACGGTCTGGCACCTGACGCTGATTGGAGCATGGGTCGTGAACGGGGCTGCCAGGACGGGTAGGGTAGGGTACTTTGGCGATTCTGGTAGGGGTGCAGGGATGTTGAACGGGCGCGGCTGCAAGGCAACGATTTCCGCATGCTGACTATCCAATAACGTATCCGATCAGATACGAAGAAGCTTGGGCGCGCATGCGGTAGGCGAAAGCACAGCGGCCCCCTTGACCAATACCCTGCAACTCAGACGCGCATGTACATGCAGGCGACGGTAATACGAGTACCATAGGAATCCTGGCAGGTGGTCGACACACTGGTGCATGCAGTCGCACGCCACACTGCAGGCTAAGCCCCCTCTGGCTCAGCGCTAACTATATTGGGTACGCGCTAAGCCCCTTCTAGTGATCCACATTCTGCAGCAGCGATGAACCACATTGGATGCCAGCTTCAAGCAGATGAGCAGTTTGAAGTTCGCGCATGCGTGAGATGGATCGCGCGCCCCGGCCAAGGTGGGGTGAGAAAGTATAAAGCCAGGCTCGCTGCCTGCTGTTCGAAGTCAGTCAAACGCCAACAATCCTGAGTGGATTCGAGATTGCGATTTCTGCGAAGCCGAGCCGGTACCTAAATCCAGGCATGTCTCACAAGGTCTCCGTCCCGCAAGATGTTTCTGCTGGCGAAGCCAGGAAAGATTCAGTGTCCGAGTAGGAGTCTTTACCCATTGCCGGCCCAGAATCATGTCCGCTGATAACTTTAGTATTAGTCACAGTACCCTTGGACCGGTCCTCTTGGACCCTCCTTTGGTGTTGGACAATCGTGGGATAAATACCAATAGGACCTGTCGTGACACAGGTACTCGGTTGACAGCGGCAGCATTGACGGAACAGAATGAGAACCCTGTCGCTCTAATTCAGTACTGGGAAATCGAAAAAAAGCAACGGGTTGAACGTTTGCTGAAGGCTTCTCGAGAGCTTGGGTTTGAGCTTCCGCGGCAATGCTATTGAGTCACCTGTTAGTGCCAGTCCGTACGGGTAGCGTTCCTTGGTGGATGTTGGCTTTTGGTGGTTGGTTAGATTAAGAAAGTTTTTTTTCGAATGGTAGCTGTGTATTGATGCCCTTATCTTATGAAATGCGGTCGCGAACCGCTCGAGCGATATCCCGCAGACCATGCAACCTCTCATCTTTCGTCTCGCCCAGGTACAGCGACGCGACTGGCCAAGCATGAATCCCTCCTCTTTCTTCATAATAGTCGACTTCGGTCCCAGCGTTTCTGAGCAAAAAAATGAGCTCACGAGCCTCTGGCCCAAGGACCTCTTCTGAACCGAAGAGAAAGTACCAACCTTTCTCTGGACTGGCGTCGGCCCATTTCTTAACATCTTTGCAATTGCCGGGCGAAACAAGAGGATCATCGGAGGGTACCTTGGGGCCGATGTATTGGCGTCCGTAAAGTTCGAGGCTATTCGCGTTCAAGAAGTCGCTCGCCGTATCACGATTGTTTCGGGAGACAATGGTGACCCATGGTGAAATCATCACCGCGAGCCCAGGTCTCTGGTGGCGCAGCTCGGGATGGTCGGTGATGTAAAGCAAAAAGCTTAGGATAAGGGTAGCTCCAGCGGAGTCTCCGCTAACGCAGATGCGCGTGGAGTCACGAGCAATGGATAGGACGTATTCATAGCCTGCTAAGGTCTCTTGAAGCTGGGTGGGATACACGGCGTCCGGCACGAGTGTGTACTCGAGCGCGAAGAGCGCGGGGTTTCTGTAGCCTGCATCTTTGAGCAAAGATACCCAAGCAAGGAGGAACTCCATGTAGAAGTAACCGGACCCCATAGAGAATCCGCCCCCTATGATCATGTTAGTTCGAACCCGCCGGGAATATGGGTGTATGGATGAATATGCGATCCTACCGTGGCAATAGTAAATGATAACATCAGGCTGCTCTTGACGATTGTGGGTGATCCAGATTCCTTTCAGTCCAGGCTGTTCGGTTAGCGGAAGCCCGAGCCCACGAACATGTCGACCTACCCTGTTTATCTCGTTCCATCGCAGCGGAGCTGTCACAATACCATGTCGTAGCATGCGAAATCGTAGAAAGGGGAGCGAGACATGCTTCGAAAAGAACACACGCCCTAGAAAGGCGGGCATGAAGGCGAATGCATATCGCACGAATCGGATAACAATGTCCTGGAAGACCGTGGCTCGCTGTACAAAAGGGCTCCGATACTCATGTGGTGTCAGGTATCGCTCTTTGATGAACTGATATGGGATGACGAAAACTTGTGCAACTGTGAATATGAACATGATGCAAGATTCGGGTACATGCGGACCTACTCAAAGAGGGCAGGGCAGGGACGAGCCAGGCCAACGTTTTTGTGAGGCCAACATGGATGAGTATTTGCGGCGTCAGGAAAACGAGGAAAGCTATGCAATCCAGGTAGGACACTTGACCGAGTATCATATTCAAAAATGGAAGGAAATTGACACTGGAAACGAGTGTCTGTGAAGAGTAGCCATTTGTTGGGTGCAGGCGCTGTTCTGATGACGCTGGGACGGGGAGGCTAACCACGGGCGGGCTAGCGTGCTTTCTGCTTTTGGCAGCCAGACAGCTGGCCGGCCGGCGTTGGACAACGCAAGAAACTAGACGACTGATGAACAGAGCCGGCAACGGTGAAGGTGGAGGTGAAGACCCGTTGGCCGGACGCGTCGAATTGCCCGCAGACACGTCGCACGTGACCGCCAGCAGCCGCGCCTTCCCTTGGCAGTCGGAAGTTTTAGCGCCTCCACCTCACTCACACACAGCAACCGGCTCGCAAACAACACGCCGCTCCCGCAAACCCTCCCCGCCGCGCTTTCTCGACCCCAAGCGCGCAAATCACCCTACCCTCATCACCGCTATTCGCAGCGCCAGTCCCCGCTCCCCGCCGGATGGGCGTATAACTGCTGCAACCGCTGGTGCTGTCGGGCTGTAGCCTCTCACAAGCTCCGAGCCTCACCATGGCGAACCCCGCCGCCGACCCAAAGGCAGCTCCGCTTGCCGACGACCAGAAAGAATACCTCCTGTACGTCTCTGCACGTTGTATTGGCAGAATTCGCTCGCTGATGCCGTCTAGCTCTCTCGACCCGAAACTGTTCCCCAAGAACTTCTTCTGCTCGCTTTGCAGCCAGCTCGCCATCGACTCGTACAAGCTACTGTGCTGTAATAAGGCCATCTGCTCGTCATGTGAGTGCCCTTCCCCCGCAAGTCACAATGCTCCAGGCCACTGACTTGTGTCCAGGTCAAGCGAAGCTCGAGTTCCCGACGACGTGCCCATCATGCGAGCATTCACCTCTCGAGGCTGAGTCATGCACCGTCAACAAGGCCCTTCGCGGCACAATGCGCGCCTGGCTACTTAAGCAAAAGAAGAAGGACGAGAAGGCCGCTTCGCAGGCAGCAACGCCTAACGTGGAAGCTGCGCCGGTTCCCGCCGAGGTTCAGCCGACTGGTGATGTCGCGGACAAGCCGGCTGAGAGCACGGAGCAAGAACTCAAGGTCGAAGATGTTCCTGCGGGAGAAGCCTCTGCAGACAACGGGCCCCAAGAACCCCGGCGCGCTGGTTCCGAGGCTTCTCAGATGCAAGAGGTAAGCTCGATGATGCCAGCAATGCACATGGTAGCGGGCACGTACCGGGGCATCGAAGCTAACCATATGTAGGACACTGCCTCACAAGCGAACGACCGGGTCGGACAAGCCCCGCAAGACAGTGATCAGACGGCGGAGCAAGAGATGCAAGATGGGCAGCCGCAGGCCGATCAGAGCGGATACGGCAACCCTATGATGAATGGAAATGCCATGCCAAGCCAATTTGGCTTCGGCTTCAACCCGAATCAAGCCAACATGAACGGCATGGGCTTCAATAGTGGCATGAACCCCATGAGCGGCATGCCGAACGTGATGGCCAATGGTGCTTACAACATGAACCCCATGGGTACGTTTCCCCAACGTCACAGCTACAGTTGTGGCTTGATGCGTCCATATGCTAATGGCCGGTCAGGCTATGGCATGAACAACATGAACGGCATGCCCGGAATGCCCCCTAACATGTACGGCGGCTTCGGTGGAAATGCAGGCATGGGGATGAACAACATGTCCGCCATGGGGTACGGGGGCGGATATGGCAATTGGGGAAATGGTATGGGCGGCGCGGAGTATGGCTACAACGGCAACGGGTACAACCAAATGGGTGGATATAATCAATCTGGAGCATATCCCGAGATGATGAACCGTTTCCCAAACAAGAACTATCCCAATAATCGTTTCCAAGCCAATGGCGGAAATTTCCCTCAGCAGCGGAATAACAGGAACGGTTCATTTGGAGGCTATGGACAAGGCTCTGGATTCCAGAACCCCAACAGCCGTCCTGGAAGCCGCGGTCATCCGCCGCAACAAGTACGTGGATTTCATAAGCTACCGCCGATTCCTCCGAAGCCGCGATCGAGTCTCCCGATCTCTCTTAATTTCGATTCAGCTACTGACAAGCGTACTCCTGTGCAGCACGGAGAGTCGCCCAATGGAACCGCCAACGCTACCGCCGAGATCAACAATGAAGGCGAGCAAGCAAAGGCGTCCGCGGAGGCCCCGTCAGAAGGTAAGGATGAGACGACAGCCTCTGCTAAGCCCGTCTCCGAGGCCGGACAAGCAGATGCGCCGCAGAAAGTGGACAGTTTGACTGAAGCAGCAGAAAACGAAGTGAAAGGAGCGAACGAATCCTCAGAGTTGAATCCCATCCAGACGATAGAGACTGTCGAGGCGGATTCTCAAGACTACGACCAATCTATGGTGGATGATGGCATGCAGTACCATTCGCAAATGATGAATCAGTTTCCACACCAGCCGTCGCATATGAACGGCCCTTACGACAACAATACGGGCTACCATCAGAACAACTTTCACCGTGGAGGATTCAACAATGCGTACGGCGCTGCGACGGTATTGACAGGCGAGCCGCGCGGAGTAGGCGTTGAGGGTGCCCCCACGGGTCCACGAGCGATGCGAGAGGGTCGGCCGAACACAGGTTTCTCCAGTCGCGCCAATAACGCTCGCTTCAATGCGCCACCCCCTAGTGTGACACCATCGCAAGAGGCAGCGCCCGCTAGCCCCGTCCGAAACATTCGATCGTGAGTATCTGCTTGTTTTTATGGCCGCTGGAAGATGTGGTCTAACATAGAAATAGAAGATCTCCGGAGCGGGATGAGAATTTGCGAACTAAAGACAGGTCACGCTCAGCTTCACGGAATGGAGATGGAGGTAGGAACGACCACCGTGAGCGAACACGTTCACCAGGCCGCGATGAGCACCGTGACGGCCGTGGCCGCTCACGTACACCTGACGGTGACGACTACGATGACGACTACCGCAAGGATCGGCGGTATCATCGCTCCTCTCGTTACGACGACCGTGGGGAGAAAGATGATCGAGATGATTACGATGACCGCCATCGGGAAGATAGGGATTCGCGGGGCAATAGAACGCGGAGCACGTCAGCCGATTCGAAGCATCGCAGCCGCCGCACCAAGGAGAAGTATCGGCAGTCTCGCTCACATCGAGACCGTAGCCGCGACCGCAGCCGCGAACATCGTCGACGCCACCGCTCCAGGTCAAATTCACCTGCTGCAGAAGACAAGTACGAGGAGGAAGATTCGGGCTCGCGTCGCAAGAACAAGAGCGACAAGGACAAATACCGCGAGCGGGATCGATCTCGAGATAGGGACCGCGATCGTGACCGGCGCGATCGCAAGGAGCGAGACTATGACGAGGAAAAGTACCGCTCCCGCGACAAGGACAAGGAGAAGCGACGCCGTCGTGACCGCGAAGAAGAAGATGACCGAGACTACGATGACGACAAGCATCGCTCTTCACGACGTAGCAGAAAAGATCGTGACCGCGAGCGCGATCGTGACTACGAGAAGGAGCCCACATCAGCTACCTCTACCCGCCCCGTTTCACCTCCGCTGAACGCACCCACCGGCCCGTCGGCAGATAACTTCTCCATCCGCGGTGCCAGCAAGCCGAAAGCGCTCAAGAACATGCCGCCGCCGCAGCCTCCAACGGGACCTCGAGGTTTTCAGCCCCCGAAGGGTCCGTCCGCCGATCGCGACAAACACCAGCGTAAGAGCAGTGTCAGTTCTATCCCATCGGCACCCACGACCCCAACGGTACAGGACCACTACGCCGCCGAGCGCGAGAAAAACGCCCGTGAGCGTGACCGCCTCGACCGCGGAGGCAAGAACCTCGTCTCCCGCACCACGACCCCTACCTCGCATCACTCGTCTTCCCGACCGACGCTGTCTTCCAAACGCTCCCGTGACGACTTCGAAGCCAAAGAGGACGTCAAGGCTGCACCGATCGCGCCTGCCAGTCACCGCGATAAGCGACGCAAGAGCGGCGCGGGAGATAAGAGTAGTGGACCGGATTTAGCGTCTATTTTGACGAAGGGCTTGAGGAAGAGTGCTGACACGGGTGGACGGCGTAGGGGTGGGGTTAAGACTGAGGGGGATGTGGAGAAGGAGCTTGAGAGAGTTGAGAGGGAGAGGGATGGACGTCGTTGGTAAGTCTATTTGCTTGATTGCTTTGATGGGCGTGTTTTATTTCCTTTCCTTGTTTTTTCGCTTTGAGTGGTGAGGGTGGTTTGGTGAAAGACGTAAACTGACGGTGGTGAGAAAATGAGAAATGGAAGAGGATGGGTTGGTGAGATTCAGAGCGGTGGATGTATATCTAGTGGGGTGGGAGACGTGTGGTAGCACGCTGTGTCTGTCCTTTTTCGACATCTCGGCTAGCCGAACGGCTTTTTCCACTCGTGGCTGCTTTGGCTCCTGGCGACCTTTTTCGAACATTGCGAATGGTGTGGAATTTGTGGCTTCTTTGCATGGCAGCTCTCTTTAGTGAGCTCGGTGGTGGAGTATGTCGGTGGCTTTCGGTGCGATTATAGACTACAGATGCCAGCTGCGGCAACTATTTGGGGGGTTGGGGTTTGCTTTCACTACCTCTTGTACTATACATACTACATCACCCGACCCTTTGAATCTGACGGAGGACGACTGCCATTCAGGACAGGCGGGCAAGTCAGATAGCAACAATAAAAGTAAATTGCTAAAAAATTTCGAGTTGTCGCGTATTGTTGTTGGATGTGTTGGGTTCTGTTTGACTATGTTGCCTGAATATGAAGTTCGCCGGCTGAGTCAACCTGTGTTTTCAATCAACGCTGGGACCGATATATGTCGGTAGTGCTTTGAAAGAGTTATGTATACACTTGGACTGCTGGGTATTTTGAGTGGTAGATTCAGCGACCTAAAGTCGCCGAGATGCAGTTACAGCGTTGAACTGGGTAAGCTGGTGGTGGGTTCACAAGGTAGTGGTTGGGGGTTTTATGTGTGAGCACCAGTTATCATACGAAGCTGGCTCTTGAGGTGTAGTCGTGTCGGGAAGCTATCGCGATACATGAGATAGGACGAAGTGTGGATTTTGCCGTTCCTTAGGAAACGCCTAGACTGCTTTATCTACCCAGTTTCTCTTTCCGCTAAAGCTCAGCCGTAGCAAGAACATGTTACTTCGCAGGGCTCAGTAGCCCAGCACTCATCCTAACGCCTCGTCCCGTTGACATTCTTGACACCCTGACCCAGCGCCGCCGCTACACAAGTCGCCTCCCTAATCGCTCTGCTGACCGCACCTCTCACACCACCCTCTTCCAACACTAACAATCCGCCGATTGTTGTGCCACCGGGCGTGCTAACCTTATCCCGCAGAACAGCCGGATGCTCGCCCCCCTCGAGCACCAACCCCGCCGTCCCCCGCATCGTCTGCGCAGCCATAACCTGCGCCTCTGCCCTCGGCATGCCCATAGCAACAGCGCCGTCAGCCGCCGCCTCCAGAATCAGCGCAAAGAACGCCGGGCCCGAGCCGCATAAAGCGGTGCTGACGTCCATTAGAGATGGAGGCAGCGTGGTCGTACGCCCGATTGAATTGAATACGAACTCCACGAGCCCCTGCTGCTCCGCCGACAGCGGAGGGGTGGTAGTCTGAATCACACTCATGCTCTGCCTAACGAAACTCGCCGTGTTAGGCATCACACGGACAACGCGACATCCACCTTCCGGCACCCCATCTGGATACAGAAACGCCTCTATCTGCTCCTGTGACACACCGGCGAGAATGCTGACCAGCACCTTTCCGTGCAAAGCCTCGCGCATACCTTCTTCGCCGAGGATGTCTTTGAAGATGTGCGGTTTGCAGGAGAGCAAGATGATGTCCCCCCTTTGCACTCCGGTGAGGTTGTCGTTTGTGAGGGTTGTGAGGGAGAAGTTGTAGTGGCCGAGGGCGGAGCGGACCTTCTCCTCTGCTGGCTTCCAGGCGTCGCAGGCCACGAAATTACGGAGATTCGGCGTAGGTTTCGCATCGGAAGACTCTGAGAGAGAGGCTTTGACTTTTGCGTCGGCGAGGGAGGCCATTACACCGCCCATTATGGCGATGCCCATTGTGCCTGGGGGTGAGTTAGCCTTGTATGATTGAGGGATTGGAGGCCCGTGAGCGTATATGTGAGACTTATGGGAAGTACAGAAACTATACACCACATTTCTATACACCCAACGTGCTCGAAGAGCACATAGCATCCCAATCCCCTGTCGTCCTGCCTGATCACCCCACAACAACGATGAGCAAACAGCACAACATACCGGAGCCGAGCACGGTCAATGTAAGACCCTTGGAGTCTTGAGATGCAGCCATATTTGTCGGAGTCTTGCGATATGGCTTTTGGGTATTTGGGGGAAGAATGGGGGGTTGAGGTCGAAAAGAAGAAGTTCTCAAATTGTTTAGATTCCCCGCGCCGATGTAAACCGTTCGCGTTCTCATTGGCTGTAAGAGCTTCCCCACCCTGCGCCACGGTTTGCGCCACAGAGCAACTTTCTAGGGACTCTTCGATGGCCGACCGCTGTTGCGACAGCCTTCGCTACCGGAGCAGAAGAGGCTACCTTTGCCTCCCACACCCCGCAAACCTCACGAACCTCCGTCTAATACCATACACAGACCCTCGCTTCTTCGCCATGGACCCCTTCGAAGTCCGCATGCGCTTCACCTCGCTCCTCTCGCACCTCTCCGCGTCCCACACCTCGCACACCAAGGCCGCCGTCTTCGCTCTCAAGAATCGCGAAATGGACGAAGACCTGCACTCCTGCATCCTAGAACAGCTGGAGCGCAATTCGATGAACAACCGCGCCAACATCATGTATTTCATTGAGACCATGTGCGAGATGGCGAGGAAGGAGGGTGTGTTGGAGTTTGTGAGGATGATGCAGAGGGATATTATGAGAGTCGTGGATGCGGTGGTGCCACTGGATGGGACGGGGGCGGCTAATGTTAGGGTGGTCCGGAAGGTGCGTTTGAATCCGTTTGGGCGAGCTGGTAGATCGAGCTGTTAATTTGGGAATAGGTCCTCCAAGCCCTGCAGCAAAAATCCATCCTCGAACCCGACACCGTCCGCGAACTCGACGCGGTCCTCAAGTCACGCGACATCGCGCCTTCGCACCCCTTCATCGCAGACGACAGTACGCCCAGCGGCACGCCCGGGTCTAAGCACACGCGGAACGGCAACGCGCGACTGGACAAGCGCCAGATCGAGCAGCGGATAGAGGAAGATCGGGAACGGCACAAGAGGGCGCGGGAGAGTATTTGGGCGGTGCCCGGGGATGATGCCGAGGAGATGGAGAAGCTGTGGGAGGAAGCAAGTGAGATTGGGGAGGACGACTATTTGATGGCGGAGGAGGAGGCAGAGGAGCGGAGGCAGGCTATTGCTTATGGGTGAGGTGGTGGGGGTCATTTCGTAGCTGAAATGAGTGTTTGGGTCGGCGTTCTGGTTGGTGGGGATCTGGTGTTGCTTGGGATGCATTGGAAGGCGTTTGGGTGGAGAGATACCACACGGACAATTGGCTGTCCCTGCTTCTGTTTCTATGCGTATTGAATACATTTGAGAACCTCGCAAACATCGGTACTATACACACACCCGGACATGCCCATGCAATGCTATTGTACACGCCACCCATGTCAACCCCTCCTTCCTTTCCTCTGCTCCCCAATTTACTCCATGACAGCAACCGCCCCAAGCGCCTTCAACGTTGCAACGATCTTCTCCGCCTCCTCCTTCGGCACGCCCTCCTTCATCATCTTCGGCACGCTCTCCACGAACTTCTTGCTGTCCACCAGCGACAGGCCCAGCATGGCCTTGATCTCCTTGATCACCTTGGGTTTGGAGCCGGCGTCGAACTTCTCGAGCTTGAGGTTGAAAAGCGTCTTCTCGGCGGCGGCGGGCGCGGCTTCTTCTTCTTCGGCAGGGGCGGCTGCGGCTGGGGCGGCACCGCCGGGGCCCGCGGCCATGAAGCCGCCCATGGGTATGTCGGGGATGTTTAGGCGGGTCTGGGGGTGGTGGTTAGCTTGGGGCGTATGGGGCGATGGAGCGTAGATGCAATCGACTTGTGGCTGCAGATAGGGTCCCAAGTGGAAAGGGCTCCCTTGCAGCTTCTAGTCTTGCTGGTTTCCGTACAAAGAGGAAACAGAGGTCTGCGTGAAGGGTGACTACTATTCCAGACACATGCGGACGCATGACCTGAGAAAGGCAATCCCAACGGCCAAGCCGCGCCTGCCCCAATTGTATCCATACCTTCAGCGTCGACACCAAGTCTGCCGTCTCCAACAGCGTCAATTGACTAATCTGGTCCACAATCGACGCAATCTTCGGGTTCGTAGGCGCCGCGACACCGCTAGACTGCCATCTCCGTGATGTTCTCTGCTGTGCGAGGGCGGCGGCCGGTCGGAGGTACGAGGAGCCCGACTGGGTATTGCAGACACAGCGCCTCAGGGCACGAGATGCAGGGGCGGACATGTTGGCGTGGCGTGCGAGGCGTGATGGGTGTCGATGGATGTCCTCTCGAGCGGCGAGGTCCTCGTTCGTAGATTTTGCGGAGCGGGAAAGATTCTATGCGGTCTAGCGTTATGGTCTGTGCGTTCTGAACTTTTTTGTATCAATGGATGCTGGAGGCGAGGCGACCTGACTTTACCACTGTCCCGCGACTGAGGGAGCTGTTTTGCGTCAAAATTATGGGAAGGCCACCCGGATACGATATTCAACCTTTCTTCCGTCGCAATGGAAGAGTTTGTGCGGACCAAGGCCGGTAGAACTGTCGATTTCGCGTCGCTCGCTGTGCAGGCGCTGGATTCTCGGCAAACGGATGAGCTTTTCTTGAGGAATGAGAGCTTCTTTGTGGAGATTTGCGCACAGTGGATCCAGTCCGGTGCGCGGAGTGAGTCGAAGATTGCGGCTTTTGGTCGCATACTTCCGCTTGCGCCTCACCTCGCCGAGCACGTAGAACGATTCCTGGCATCCGCTTCCCAGTCACCGATCTTCAGAAGACAACCCCGGTCATCGCCGAGGGATGACAATATTACCACCCCGCTGCCCGAACTTGTTCAGACCCTGCTAGGAGTCTTCCGATTGCTTAGCTTTGAATGCCGCAGCTTCACGAAATATGTCCGTCCGCTTGCGCTGGAGAGCTTGTTCCACCATTCGAGTCCATGTGTGCGTTATCTGGCTGTTCGCACTTTCTGCTTGTATGTGCATGCAGCAGACCATGCAACACAGGAGATGATCAAGAGATATGTTGAGGTTGGAGAGATAAACGGCGAGTGGGAGGGCCAGAGCATCGATTACCGCTTCTCGACGTTGTGGGAAGAGAAGAGATGGAAGGATCTTCGGTCCAGATTACAAGAGAGTCGGAAGCAAGAGAAGGAGTTGCTCTCATCAACGGTGTACCAATCACTTTCGCCATACACCGTCAATGTGGCAGGCGTACTTTTACCTAGGCTGGATGGAGCGCCGACGCGGGAGAAGCCGTCTCAGCTCATTGACACACCCACGACTGAATTCAATTTGAGCAACATTGCTTCTGCGCTGCTGGACTCCAGCCCTCTTCTTCTTACAGGCCTCCCTGGTTCAGGAAAGACGCTCCTTACGCGGCACTTTGCATGGCAGCTGAACAAGCTCGAATCGATGGTCACGCTCCACTTGAACGAACAGAGTGACGCCAAACTGCTGGTTGGAATGTACGCGACCGGAGCAACACCTGGAACATTCAGCTGGCGACCAGGTGTCCTCACTACTGCCGTCAGAGAGGGACGCTGGATCTTCATTGAAGATCTTGACCGGGCGCCTAATGAGGTCATAAGCACTCTATTACCTCTGATTGAGCGCGGCGAGCTGCTTATCCCGAGCCGGGGCGAGACAGTACGAGCAGCGAGAGGATTCCGGATCATTGCGACGATGCGTAGTTCACTCAACCCGCGGGGTCAAGAGATTGTACCACGTCAAAACATGATTGGGCACCGGTTCTGGAACACGATCACGGTGCGGATGCCGGATCTTGTTGAATTTGAGGAAATTGTGTCTGTCAAATACCCAGCTCTAAAGAAGCACGCGGCGGGCATCATGAGAGTCTACGCACGCCTGTTGGAGCTCTACGCAGATGCCAAGTTCTCGTCCGAGAACGGAACATCATTGCGCGCTCTGACACCTCGAGACCTACTCAAGTGGTGCGATCGGATAGCTGTGTTACTTGCACAATCTTCGTCATTCGGTACATCGCAAATGGACGACATCTTCATGGAAGCCTTCGATTGTTTCGCTGGCAGCCTTCGGAGTGAAGAAGCTCGTTCTAGAGTCATGGCATGCGTGGCGGAAGAACTGCACATTGATCCGCAGAGAAGGGATCACCTATTGCAGAGCCGTGGAGTCAAGTTAGAAGTCCCAACTAAAAGTACAGGCTCCGGGCAAATCCACATCGGACGAACAAGGCTGTCAAGACACAAGGGTTCTAAGCGTTTGAAGTCTGGTCGACCGTTCTCCACCAATGACTATACCCTTCGTCTGCTAGAGAAGATCGCAGTTGCCGTGGATCGTCAAGAGCCTCTGCTCCTTGTCGGTGAGACAGGTACCGGAAAGACGACTTGTATTCAGTATCTCGCCGAACAGCTCGGACGGAAGCTGGTCGCCTTCAATTTGTCGCAACAAAGTGAGAGCGGCGATCTTCTTGGAGGGTATAAGCCAGTTAATGTCCGCAGTCTGGTCATCCCGCTCAAAGACGAATTCGACGACCTCTTTGACACGACCTTTTCACGTAAGAAAAACCAACGTTTCATCGAAATGCTCGGCAAGCGGGCGGCGAAAGGCGAATGGAAACGTGTATGCATGCTTTGGAGGGAAGCGTTGAAAATGGTGGATGCAGCGCGCAAGACACACGAATCTCAAACGTCGTCTCCGGATCCAGACGGAGGACAGCCCAAGAAAAAGCGAAAGGTCGATTCGCTACCTTCCAGTTTCCCCGGAGCGCGATGGGAGAAGTTTGCCACTGATCTCCACGATCTTGAAGCCCAGCTCGCGAATGGGTCGGAAGCGTTCGCATTCTCGTTTCTAGAAGGCAACATCGTCAAAGCTGTCAGAAACGGTGACTGGGTTCTGCTCGACGAGATCAACTTGGCTTCATCCGATACACTTGAGGCGCTCGCAGACCTCCTGGGTGGGGGCCCTGACGGTACACCATCGATCCTGCTCACGGAAACCGGAAATGTCGAGCGAGTTGTCGCACACCCTAACTTTAGAGTATTTGCCGCAATGAACCCGGCGACTGATGTAGGCAAGAAAGACCTGCCGCCAGGCATTCGATCACGGTTCACCGAGCTTTACGTTGAGAGCCCTGACAGTGATAAGAAGAGCCTGCAAAACATTGTCGAAAAGTACTTGGGAGGCGAGACAATCGAGCCCGCGATCGTCAAGGTCGCCTCGGATGTCACCAAGCTGTACCTCAAAATCCAGGAGCTGGCGAAAGCGAACATGCTCGTTGACGGTGCAGATCAAAAAGCCCATTTCAGCTTGAGGACTTTGACAAGAACACTCACTTATGCGAGGGAGATAGCGCCTTTGTGTTCGTTGAGACGGGCGCTGTTCGAAGGCTTCCATATGAGCTTCCTCACGTTTCTGGGCAAGGCATCTGAGGACCTTGTGGCACCTCTGATCAAAGAGACCCTCTTCCCGCAGAGAGCTGTCCTCAAAGCCGAGCTTGGGAAGCCGCTCCTGCAGCCGCATGATGGAAGGAGCTACGTACGGCAAGGTCACTACTGGCTTCGACAAGGTACTCACACCGTAGAAGAGCAACCTCACTACATCATTACGCCTTTCGTTCAGCGGAATATGAACAACTTGATTCGAGCTGCGTCTACTCGCCGATACCCCGTACTCATCCAGGGTCCGACTTCGTCCGGCAAGACAAGCATGATCGAATACCTTGCGAAGCGCTCAGGTAACAAATTCGTACGGATCAACAACCATGAGCATACCGACCTCCAAGAATACCTCGGATCATACATTTCCGGCACGGACGGAAAGCTCATATTCCAAGAAGGCATCCTGGTCAAAGCTCTTCGCGAAGGACACTGGATTGTGCTTGACGAGCTGAACTTGGCACCGACCGATGTCCTGGAAGCTCTCAATCGACTCCTTGATGATAATCGAGAGCTCCTGATCCCGGAAACACAAGAGGTTGTCCGACCCCACGATGACTTTATGCTGTTCGCAACACAAAATCCCGCTGGGCTGTACGGTGGCCGCAAGGTCTTGTCGCGAGCCTTCCGCAATCGATTCCTCGAGCTCCACTTTGACGACATTCCGGTAGAGGAGCTGACTGAAATTCTTCATCGCCGCACTATGATACCTGAGACGTGGTGCAAGCGCATTGTTAGTGTCTACCAGGAGCTATCAACTTTACGACAAGAGAACCGACTCTTCGAACAGAAGAGTTTCGCAACACTACGAGATCTCTTTCGATGGGCGCAACGAAAAGCCGACACGATCCAAGATCTAGCCAATAACGGCTACATGCTCCTTGCAGAGCGGGTACGTAAAGAGGAAGAGCGCGTCGCGGTTAAGAAGGTCATTGAGACTGTCATGAGCAAGAAAGGACCTCGTGTGTCCGTGGATGAGGTGAACATGTACAGTGAAGACGCTTCGCCAGAGATAAGACTTTGCAAGGAGAGGACCGGAGCGAACGCCGGCGTGGTGTGGACGTCGGCCATGCGCCGACTATTTGTGCTTGTCGCCCATGCCATTCGCAATAACGAGCCTGTTCTGCTGGTTGGAGAAACTGGGTGCGGCAAGACCACGGTGTGCCAGATGCTCGCCGATGCTTCTGAGAAGCAGTTGCATATTCTGAATGCGCACCAGAATACCGAAACTGGCGATCTGATCGGTGCGCAACGACCAATCCGGAACAGGGCAGCAATCGAAGACTTACTTCGGAGACAATTACTTTCGGTTCTGGAGGCTCTGCCTACCGATACGGGTGTCATAGCTCTTGAGCTACCCGAACTACTTACCATGTACGACAAGCTCGACCAAGCAACGCGCAATTCGATATCTGTAGATCACCGAGATGAGATACAAATGAATCGTATCAAGTCCGCCGCACTGTTCGAGTGGGCAGACGGAAGCTTAGTGCACGCAATGAGGACAGGTCAATTCTTCCTCCTCGATGAAATCTCGCTTGCGGATGACTCCGTGCTGGAGCGATTGAACAGTGTGCTTGAATCTTCTCGTACCCTGTTACTAGCAGAGAAAGGTCCCGTAGACTCTCTAGTAACAGCTACCGAAGGCTTCCAATTCCTCGCCACGATGAATCCCGGAGGCGACTATGGCAAGAAGGAACTCTCACCCGCTCTGCGCAACCGCTTTACCGAGATCTGGGTTCCCGCGCTGTCCGACGTCGAAGATATCTTGCAAATCGTTCGGGCGAAGCTGAAACCATGTGCTGTGAATCATGCCGGCACCATCGTTTCGTTCTCGCAATGGTTCAACGAGAAGTACAACACCTCAGTGGCGTCGTCCATCTCGATACGCGATACACTTGCATGGGTCACCTTCATCAATAGCTCCCCAGATGACGACTCAAATCATGCACTCGTAGGCGGTGCGGCAATGGTCTACATTGATACGCTGGGCGCGAACCCAGCCGGGCTGCTTGCGATACCTTCCGCCTCTATTGACGAAGAGCGAAGAGCATGTCTACATCATCTCAGCAAATTGATCGGTACGGATGCGGCTGCGTTGTACTTCGGCGCAATCGAGATCGTGTCTACCGAACGATCTCTCCGGTTCGGAAGTTTCTCCATTCCCAAATACGCGAGAACAACTACTGCGGACATTAGCTTCTCGCTTGACGCTCCCACAACGCGATCCAACGCCATGCGAGTCGTTCGCGCATTGCAACTGTCGAAACCCATTCTGCTCGAAGGAAACCCCGGCGTCGGCAAGACAACTCTCATTACGGCGCTCGCAAAAGCTACTGGAAAGCCCCTCACTAGACTCAATTTATCCGAGCAGACAGACCTCATGGACCTGTTCGGTTCCGATGTACCAGTTGAAGGTGGCCAGGCCGGGACGTTTGCATGGCGCGATGCACCGTTCCTCAAAGCAATGAAAAATGGTGATTGGGTTTTGCTTGACGAGATGAACTTGGCCTCGCAGTCTGTTCTAGAAGGCCTCAACGCTGTGCTCGATCATCGTGGCGAAGTTTACATTTCGGAGCTGGATCAGACATTCCAGAAGCATCCTGACTTTCGCGTCTTTGCTGCCCAGAATCCGCATCAACAAGGTGGCGGTCGAAAGGGTCTTCCTGCATCTTTTGTCAATCGGTTCACAGTTGTCTACGCCGATGTATTCCGCACAGAGGATCTCTCACTTATCTGCGCCAAGGTGTTTCCCAACATCGAGGCAGGTGAGGTCAAGAAATTGATAACTTTCGTCGCTGAGCTTGACGACCAAGTTGTCAATCGCCGCGACTTTGGCGCTCTTGGTGCACCATGGGAGTTCAACTTGCGAGATACGCTTCGATGGCTTCATCTCCTTGCCTCGGGGTCTTTTTCGGGTTCAGCAAGAGACTTCCTCGACGCTATCTTTGTGCAACGATTCCGGAGCGAAGCGGACCGGCTACGACTACTTCATCTCTTCGACAGTGTCTATGGCGCCCATGAGCCACGGATGACACTTTATCACAATCTCACCACAACGAGCCTGCAAGTCGGCTTGGGGGTTCTACCCAGGGACGCCGTGACGACTAGACCGGATCTTGTCTCAAGCTTGCGCATACCGCAACTCTCACCAATGGAAGCGCTCATGGTCAGTGTGCGGCAGAATTGGCCGGTCATCGTCGTCGGTCCACCCGGCTCTGGGAAAACGTCAATACTGAATCAGCTTGCATCTTTTGTCGGAGCGAGGCTGATCACATTCGCTATGAATGCGGATATCGATGCTATGGACCTTGTTGGTGGCTACGAGCAGGTCGATCCTTCGCGAGAATTGCATGGCTTTTTTGCAAAGCTAGAGGAGTTCCTTCGTAGGAAGCTAGCTTCGTCAGAGAACCGTCCGGGAGTATTCATGGAGCTTCTTGAACGTTTGAACGAGTGGGATGTTTCCAGCTCGGATCTGTCCGATCTGATCTCCGACATGGTCACTAGCGATCAGCACTCTGCTGAAGTAGTTGACCTTTCACAAGAGTTTCGGAACATCTTCCAAAGATCGGCTTCAGAGAGAATCGACGGCGCACGCTTCCAATGGGTCGACGGCATCCTCATACAAGCTCTCGAACAAGGAAAATGGCTTGTGCTCGACAACGCAAACCTCTGTAGCAGCGCGGTTCTCGACCGCCTCAATTCTCTCCTCGAACCGAATGGCTATCTCAGCATCAATGAGCACTCGACTGCTGATGGTGAAGCGAGGATTGTGAGACCACACCCGGACTTCAGGATTTTTATGACAGTTGATCCGAGGTTTGGAGAGCTTTCGAGGGCCATGAGGAATCGTGCTGTGGAGATTTGCCTTTTGCATGGAGAGAAGAGGCAGTGCGAGGATGAGCTGGCGACGCCAGATTATCCGATGGATTCGCAGATGTATCGTTTCCGACACCTGTGCGGTGATGGAGATGTCTTCGAGATAAAACTGGACAACTTGTCTACGGCCGATACCGAGCTGTTGCAAAGCTTCGGGAACCAGGCATTGAAAGGACTGCTATCTCCCGAAAGGCCCGCATTAACTAACGGCGCTTCGGGTTCTACCATGGTGCACTTGAACGGTACTAGTGTGCAGCACGGCAGCGATCCCGACTACATGAAGAGCCACGTCGATTTCCTCATCAGCACATGGGACCCCCAGGCCAAAGCCTTGCAGCAGCATATCGCAGCGGCAGGTCAACCTTACCATCCACTCTGCAACGAATTGTGTCTCCATCACACCGCTACTTCGTTTTCCACCTCGATATGGTATGCTTCGCTGTATGACGTCTTGTCGGATCTATACAGCATGAAGCAGGCCCTTCGGACTTTACCCTCTACCAGGCTCGAGCGCCAGAAGGAGAAACAGAAACTTCCGGAATTCCTCTACGCATTTTGGAAAGGCTTAACCAAGAGCGTGGAAGTGGACATCGCCAACAATCAACGTGCTTTTGAGAATGTCGAAGTCTGCCCGAAAGCTTTGCGACAGCTTTTCTGGGCTTTCTACATTTTGACAAGTTCTTCTACTTTCGATCGCGCAACGTTCCAGACGTACTTCAAGATGCTCGCTACAGCGCTCTTTGTTCTCACCAAGACCACTACCTCTCATGCAACAAACTTGTCAAGTACATTGTCCAAGGAAATCGCCGCCTTCGGCTCCCATGTCCAACTGACATCAGGGCTCGGCATGGAGCGGATCTGGCGCCATTTCAAGCCTGACACACCGAAGACGTGGAAGCAGCTGACTGCGATCCTAAATCTAGAGGTTTTAGCAGATCGCCTCGATGCTGCAATGTGGAAGTCCAGCCTGAAGCTTGATGAGATGGTCCAGATACGGGAGAGGTTTGCGACTGCGCTGGAGCTCGTTAGGCGGCAGGATGTAGATGCCGGCGAGCTGATCACGGTATGTCTCACCTCCAACCGGTGAAGAAAAGTAATTCATTAATGGTATGACAGAATCTTGAAGTCGCTGTTCGCGAGCTTGAAGAAAGCATCGGGGAGGATGATGTAGCCGTTACTCCTTACTTCGAAGAGGAGTTCGAGGGCTTGTGTCAATTTCTGGACGTGGCTACGAATCATGCATCTACGACATCAACTACGCTTTCTCTAGTGAGAGCTAAATCGTCGCTACTTGCGAGGAGACCGACAAAGTTGCCCAGTGTAAGCGAGCGTCAGCATTGCTCAAGCAACACTTCTCGTCTCTACCGCTACTTGGGGCTTGAGAAGCAGGCCGGGCAAGATGTCGTTCTACAACAGCGGTTTCATGCAGCCATGCTCTCCAAGTTGTAAGTGTATCCCCGAAAGTTCAGGTTGGTTCTTCTAACACGTAGTAGACTTGGCGCAGATGAAGTGCAGCTCTCTCAACTCGATCGCTTTGAAGGAGAGCTTCAGGTTCTGTCCCATCAGCTCTCGCTCGACTCCGAACGCATAACCCAAGATCAATACGATGCTCTGCCAGACCTCTATCGTTCGATTGTCAACGATCTTGACGCTTCTCACAGCAGCGATGTTATATCCAAAGTCGATATGAACACATTGGAGCTTCACTCAGAGGCTGGCATTTCGGACAGATATCAGCAGGCTTTGATGCCACTTAGGCAATGCTATCAGCTAGGCAATATGGTCAACTCGCAAGCTTGGATCACACTAGGCCTGACTGGACTGGCTCTGTATGTGCCAAACTATCCGCATGACCCAGCACTGCAGCCCATGATTGAACGAAAGCTTTTCAATCAAGAGAAAGAAGTTCTCATCTCCAAGCTGCAAGCATTGCGCCAATTCCAGATCGGCTTCACCGGCCAGGGCACTAGCTTCCGCATTCGCCAGACTGAGAATGCGATCCAGGAAATGGGTGATGAACCCCCTGTTCCGGCAATTGTACGACCAGCGGTGTCCGAGCTCGATGCTGTCCAAGGAGAGTTTTCGAATCTCCTTTCCATTATTCAGCCTCTAGCATCAGGGTCTGTTAGCGCTCAAGAAGCTTCTGTAGACATCACACTTCGGCAAAATATCGCGCACATAATTCGGCGGCTTGAGGAGGGGTATCGCAGCTACGACGATATCACCGCTCCAGCAGTGGGTTTCCTTGTGTGTTTGAACATAGGTTTGACTCTTGGCGCTAAAGAGCGGGAAGAGAAGAGTAATGTGTCGAGGTCTCTCACCTATCTTGCTCGTCAGACTCCGTTCTTTGGGCTTCAAACGTTGCCCAACGCTTCATCCTCAGAGATTCTATTATATGCCTTTGAGGAGCAGTTGGCGCAAAGGAATCACGCTATTGACCTGCGGTGGCACGCTTTACACGGCCTGGCCATCATCAAGAATGTAGATCCAGGTTACCTGTCACGAGAGAAGACCCGCCAGCTCATCCACGACATTTTCTCATCTCTTTATGGCGACTGGAAAACGAAGCTTCTGAAGGATCAAAAAGAGGAAGCAAAGAACACCAGCTTGTACACCTTCCGCGGTGACGACGAAGATGCCGAGGAAGAGGATCGAAGTTTGTTTCCTGACTACGAGCAGGAAGATGGCGCCCCACAAACGGTGTCATCAACATCCCGTGAACATGCAATTCACTTAGCGAACATGCATGCTAGAATCTTCATGGGAGGCGGCAATGCCCCTGATGCCATCAAGGACCTGCTCGAATGGTGCGCCACCGAGACGACTCGTGTCGCTGGCGGTCGAGCCCATGGAACTAGCCACGAGAACTCACTGCCTACCATTTACCTCTCACTCAACAATAAAGCGGATGCACTAGCATCCTCTGGCAGTGGAAAGAGTTACAACTTCTACTTCGATGCGAACTTGCCTGAAGCCAAGCACCTGATCACGCTCATCCACAGCATCCAGCACCGCTACCGACAAATTCGCAAAGTCTGGCCAGAGCACGCGACATTGTGGGAAGTGCTTCGTACGTGCGATGAGTTACTTGCCTTCCGTCACGTCGATCCTATCGCGAAGCTCATTACCAAAGCGGAGAAATTGTATGGCTACATGTACGAGTGGCAGCGCGTTGCCAGTCGCGAGTTCAGCACTGCCAATCTGTTCGATGAACTCACGAAGTTGCTCGTTAGCTGGCGGCAACTCGAGCTAACGACCTGGGCTCGACTCTTTGAGATCGAGATGGAGAAGTGTCATGATGGCGCTAAGAGTTGGTTCTTCGTCGCGTACGAGACGATCATCGCTGCGGCCGAGTCGATCGATGAAGAGAAGGAGATGAAGGTACATGCAAAGCAGCTTTTGAAGACGCTGGAGGGCTTCTTCTACTCAACGACCATGGGCCAGTACGAACAGCGAATCGCACTGTTGCAGCAACTTCAAAGACATGCCGCAATCCGCGCACAAGGTGTCGATAAATTCAAACACGTCGCGCTAGCGCTTGAGAATTTCATCGCGTACTTCTCACGCCTGCAGAAGCCGGTCCGTGAAGCACTTGCAAAAGGCCGGCAAGCGTTAGAAAAGGATATCAACAATATCATCAAACTGGCGAGCTGGAAAGATACGAACATTGAAGCGCTGAAGCAGAGCGCAAAGACTTCGCACCGCAAGCTGTCGAAGCTGGTGCGGAAGTTTAGGAAAGTGCTGAATCAGCCTGTGTCCGGGATTGTCAAGACTGGATTCCCTGAGGAAGGTGTGCTCACAGGGGTGGTTCATATGGAAGAAGTATACACGAGTGTTCCGCCGACTGCACTCGAGCTGTGTACGACCAGCATCCCCGTCTGGGGTGAGCGCCCCACTCGTTTCAAGAACCTCACCGTCACGGTATCAATGATGCGCAAAATCTCAACACCGCACATTGGCGCCATGAACGGAGCTACTTACATCGAAAGCTTCATCGTCGACCTAGAGACATCGATGGCCCAGCTGCAGAAAGCTACACCGTCCACTCTCACCGAGGAGAACAAAGAGTCAGTACAGCATCTCAAAACGCAGAAGCGCAAGCTTTACGCAGATACGATGAAAGAAATGCGCCAGATGGGTGTCAAGATGAATTTGAGCAGCGATGTGCTGGCGCGGCAAGATGAGCTTTCAGCTGTGCTCGCTGGACTGACAAACGTTGATTTCTTAAACAGGCAGTGCGGAAAGGGGGCTGAGTACTTCCTGCACAAGGCGCTTAGTATCATGTCGCAGGTTCGCGATGTGGCGAAAGAGCATTCGGGCGACCTAACGGGCAACGATGTGTCTAGGAGCATTGGCTTTCTGGAGGGCTTGCTGCATGTTAATATCCGCCAGCGCGGCATACTTGGCAAGGCTACGCAGGCTTTGGCAGACTTGCAACAGCCAACGTCGAAGATTTCTGCTCTCTGCGGTCTTGAAGAGCAAGGATTTTCACGCATTTCAAATGAGAAAGCTGAAGCTAGTGCAACTGTAAAGCCGAGCTTGGCCTGGCTTTGCGCTATGTTAGATACGGGCGCCGACATCGTCGCTGCGCAAGCGAAGCTTGGGAATACGGGCGAAGTGGATGGCCTCATTCGAGACATGCGGGAGTGGAGTTTCAAATTCCGGGAGCTGGCCAATGAGTACGACAAGCTGCCAAGCCTTCCTGCGAATGTGTGGTCGTACACACATAACGAACTCGATCACTCCGTCAAGAAACTACCTGCGGACTTTCGCGAAGCTTTGCAATACTTCCTGGATTGGTATCCGATCTCTCGCACAGTGCTCAAACACTTGAACCCCTACATATTCAGCTATCCTGAGATCAAGAGTGCAGGCTTCTCGCAGGATCCGAGTGTTACTATTCATACGCATTCGAAGGAGATCTTCGCAGCGCTTGATATGGTTCTGGGCTCCATGCAAGATGTCGAAGCTGCGCTGAAAAACCTCCCAACTTCAACGGACGATGCCGCGTGGCTTGTCAAGGAAGAGCAAGCACTGTCTGGGGCGATTGCTGCGCTTCATGCGCCGCAGATTGGAGAGGCGCTTGCGACGGTTTTGGATAAGATGCAGCTTCTGCACGAGGAAAAGTATCTGCGAGCCACCGCCGCAATGTTTGCTGCTGTACAGCCTATCCTCAACCAGTACGTGGCTTCGCACAGATTCCTTGTTGAACGGTACGATGCGCTGCATTGCTCGACTGCGAAATTGCTTCATCGCCTCTCGAAGTCGTTCATCCATATTGGTACGCAAGGGTTCTGTCAGCCACCTGAGAAGTCTTCGGATCAGCAGCAAGGCAAGGACGAGAAGCTCGAATCTGGGACCGGACTGGGCGAAGGCGAAGGCGCGGAAGATATCTCGAAGGATATCGAAGACGACGAAGATCTTGAGGAACTTGCCCAGGAGAAGGGCGGGGAGCGCGAAGGCAGCATCGAAGACCAGGAAGATGCTGTCGACATGGGCGATCAAGAGATGGAAGGAGAGACGGGCGAAGTTGCCGAAAAGGAAGATGAGGGGAGCGATGGGGAAGAGGGTGATGACGATGTACAGAGTGAGGTCGGCAGCGTGGATGATCTTGGTCCCAGCGCTGTTGACGAGAAGATGTGGGATGAGGGGGGTAAGGTAGATGATTTGAAGGATAAGGAGGGAAAGCAGGATGTTGGGACCGAGAATCAGGATGAGCTGGTTGCTGCTGAGCAGAAAGAGAAGAACGGTGAAGATGGGGAGAAAGAGGATAAAGAAGAGAAAGAGGGTGGGGAGGAAGACGAGGAAATGGAGATGGAAGGGGAGGATCAGGAGGAGAACGTTGGTGTGGGCGAGACTGAGCAGATGGATCCACATGCCAAGGAAGAGGAGACGCTTGACTTGCCCGACGAGCTCGATATTGATGGAAATGGCGACGATAAGGACGATGATATCGGCGACATGGATATGGGCGATGATCTTCCCGAAGAGGAGATGGAAGCGGAAGCGAACGCCGAGCCGGATACCGTGGACGAGGATATCGGTCCGGAGCTGGAAGACGAAGAGCACAAAGAAACCGCTGGCCATGTCGAGGATGAGGATATGGAGCAGCAAGAGGAAGAGGGTGACGACCCTATGGACGATGATCCCGTTCTGCTTCCCGACCAGAACGTTCCAGAAGTTGAAACCCACGATGCCAAAGATGATCACACCGATCCTAATGCCGAAACTGGAGCTGGTGCCGATGCGAACGAAGAGGTGCACCAGAATCAGAAAGAGCAGGCGTCCGCCAGCGCCGCAAACCGCGAAGATGGCAACGAAGGCGAGTCTTCCGAGAAAACACAAGAAACCACCGCCGAAGATGGCACCCTCGGCCAGACTGCCCAGCCCGATGCCGGCGGTCGCGGAGAGCAGCCCGAAGACTCTCCCGAAACACAGTCTTTCAAGAAGCTGGGTGATGTACTGGAGCGATGGTACAACCAGCAAAAGCAGATCTCCGAGGCCCGCGAGAAAGACCAGTCTCAGGTTCAGCAGACGGACAAGGAAGTTGATATGGCTAAGGCTGACTTTGAGCACTTGGGAGATGAAGAGGCGGAGCCGGATACGCAGGCATTGGGTACGGCTACTGAAGAGCAGGCAAAGGCGCTGGATCATGATATGGCTATGGCTGTTGATGAAGAAGAGAAGATGCCTGCACGACCGGAGGATCATGACGAAACAGCGCAGGATGGCCAGCAAGATGTCGACATGGAAGACACCGAACCGGTCCAAGACCAAGACCAACAGCAGCAATCAACAACCGACAACCGTCCACAAGCCTTCATCGGCGAGCAAAAGCCCCTCTCCAACCAAGAGGACGCCGACATGGAAGACGCACTCCCTCTGGAAGAAGACTCCCTTTCGGAAACATCTTCCCTCGATGATGTCGACACCCAGCTCGAGCTGACGCACCTCACTTCGACTCTCGCCCCTAATGCCTCCACCGCCCGCACCCTCTGGCTCTCTCACGAAGCCTCCACGCACTCCCTCTCCCAACAACTCACCGAATCCCTCCGCCTAATCCTCGCACCCACCCTCGCCACCAAACTTCGCGGCGACTTCCGCACCGGCAAGCGCCTCAACCTCAAGCGCATCATCCCGTACATCGCGAGTGGATACAAGCGCGATAAGATCTGGCTCCGTCGCAGCATGCCTAGCAAGCGCAACTACCAAGTCCTCATCGCCCTCGACGACTCCCGCAGCATGCGCGAAAGCGGCTCCATGGACATGGGCCTCAAAACGCTCACGCTTATCACCCGCTCCCTCGCCATGCTCGAAGTGGGCGAAGTCGGTGTCGTCGGCTTCGGCGAAACCGTCAACGTCGCACATGCATTCGACAAGCCGTTCACATCCGAGGCAGGCGTGCGCGTGTTCGAGCAATTTGGGTTTGACGCGAGCAAGACGAATGTGAGGGGCTTGGTTGAGCGGAGCCTGGAGCTTTTCGGAGAGGCGAGGGGGATGAGGGGGGGTGGTGGAAGTGGGGAGGAGAATTGGCAGTTGATGCTTGTGGTTAGTGACGGGATTTGTGATGGGCATGGGGAGATTTTGAGATTGGTGAGACGAGCGCAGGAGGAGAGGGTTATGATTGTCTTCGTCATCATCGACAGCTCTGCCTCACCGCCGCTGGCTGCGCAGCCGAACGCCGGACCGTCAAAATCAGGACTGCCCCACGCCACGGATCCTACGATGGCGACACCGGCATCGCAAGGCCAGAGCGCAGACAAGCCGAAGGAGAAGACGAGTATCATGGATTTACAGTCCGTCGAGATTTCGAAAGAGGGTAAGGTGGTCAGGTGGAAGTACATGGAACGGTTTCCGTTTAGGTACTATCTAGTGGTCAGGGATGTGAGGGAGTTGCCTGGGGTGTTGGCCGGGGCGTTAAGGCAATGGTTTGGAGAGGTTGCTGGGAGTGCCTAGGGGTTGAATGAGAGGAGGATGAAATGAGAAAAGTGTTTGTACTTCTTAAGCGTTTGGATGATGGAGAGTGATTGATAGGGTATCATCGTGCGTACTGAGCAATTGATAATAAAGTTCTTGCGTTTAGGAGGCGGACTTTCTACATTTCTATTGGGCAAAAACCTGCGCGATAACGTGGAGATGCTACAGTACTGAGAGGAGAATCGTAGGTCGGTGGGAGGAGCAAGGTCAGATCTGGGTGAATAGAAATGCTCGATGCTCCAGACGAATGGATATAAACAGCGCCCTAGCGCTTCAGTCGCGCAGCCAATGGTGCCCCAAAGTGTCGAAAAAGCAGGTTGCAAGGATATCCTCCGCTGCGACGCAGCCAACGGAGCCCGAGAGGTCGAGAAAGTAGCTAGTGCAAAAGCCTCATTGACACGCGTAAGGCACAAAACATCCTAGGTCCGCTGCAACGAGGGCATCTCACAGCGATGCTGGCAAAACCCGGAGGTGGAGTTGGCATCCTTGCTAGCTGTAAGACGGTGGGATGTGCGTCGCACGCATTCAGGGGGCCGCCGCTTCGGGGCCCGCTGTCGTCGCGATTCGCCGTCCTGCCGGCCTATAGAATGTTGGATGGAGTTGAGCAGAGCCGCACACGTGCACGTGATCAAATCTGGATCTTCAAACATTCAAGTCATTTAGGCTGATCCGACCACTGGTGTCGTGGTGGAAGAGTAGAGTCAGCATAATAAATCACACAAGGGGCGGCCCATGTGTGGTACGGGTCTGGAGCGACGGAGCTTGTGGCGCCTGGGGAACACATCATCGCGCCGGCGGCTTCTGGGGGACACACCATCGCCAGCGGCGGTGAAGCATCAGAGCGGCAGTAGGCAGGGGAGGCATAGTGTGCTGGCCCGGCTTGGCTTCGACAAAATGGAATGAGCGACTATGCTTAAGCATCAGAGCGCAGGGTGGGCTCCGTGACGTGCCGGGAGACGGGACTTTCGGGACTTGTCTCAGCAAACCATATCGCCAAACACATCATCGCTCGCGGTGGCGAATACGTCTGCTCGCAGCGGCGATGGCTCGGGAACATGTCATTGCTCGCCGCAAACGGCCGGCCCTCATCAAGGGACAGCAGGGAGCACGTCTGCGGCATCCCTCGCGATGGCGACGGTGACGGCTGCCAGGAACACATTATCGCTCGAGACAGCTGGACGGCTGCTTCCGGTAAATTTAGCATCCCGGCTAGTAGGCGGTGGGATGGGCGTCGCATTTGTTCACCATGGAGGCGCCTCGAAGCCACACAGCTTGGAGCGCCGCCGCGCACCGCCGGGACAAACGTCTGGCGGTGGGCATGGGGGCGCATCTTTGGCGGGCCTGTCGGGCATCGCAAACTCTCGCCGCAGCGCCAGGGATCCCCTGCTCGGGCTGCTTTCTGTGCGACCGGTCAGTGTGCAGGCACAGCGCGGAAGCAGAGCAGTGCCTCTGGCGACTGATGGGACAGGGTTCCTACATGCTGATCCGACCACTTAAGCGGACGGGGGACCCCTCTCACTGGCCGCGGCATCGCCAGGCCTGGGGAGGCGCTGGCGGGTCAACATCAGGTCGGCTTGGCCTCAGACAGCTTGCGCAAAACGGCCATGCCGCGGTACCAAGCGGGCCGCAGAATCTTGCGGCGAGCGTGTCGCCGTACCCTGGCCAGCCGGAACTACTTCAGAAGAAAATAGTCGGTTTTGCTGCGATGGATTCCAGGCCGCCAGGACTAGTGTCCAATCTACAGACACAAACACCTCAAGAAAGAGCGCCTGAGCCCGACAAAAATTCGAGTCTGGCAGTTTTTCCAAGTTTCACTTCGTCGAACGGTAGAGGACAAACAACCAACTTGGCCTGTGCGCTGAAATACCGAGAATGAGCACGACGCCTTCCCAATGTTAGATACGGCGTGCGTGTCTTGCTTGGTCCGGGTCTTTGAGGATAGCTGAAATGGATGGGGAAGGTAGGGCGGCGACAGAGACGGCCTGCCTAATCCACGCCCATGCAACCGCCAGAGGGCCCTGGACTCGACCGAATGCGGCAAGACCGCCATAGAACTGCAGCTGGGACATCTGGAACCTCTGACGAATAGTCGCCGCCGTAGGAGATGCCAGGCTGCGAGCCAACAACCCGTGAATCTTCTCCGTAAGCATAACCGTAACTCTGTTGTGGTGATCCGGAGGCAACCCTGTCGACACGTGGAGTCCCGCCGCCAGCGAGCCAGAATGGCACGGCACGGCCTGCTCATTGGCTGGACGAGGGGTCACCAGCGAGGGTGGGCGCTGAATCATGTGTACTGCTCATATGTACTCACCCTTGTCTCGCATCGAACGCATTCGTTTCGCATCTCACCGATCCGCGCTATGAGATCGGCTGTCAACCTCAGACGCCATTCATCGTGCTAGCAGATCAGTGAGACGCTCTTTGACGAAGACCATGTCAAGAATTCCGCAGTGATGCCAGTCGCGATTCAGAACCTGGCCAGTGCCAACTGGCTCGGGAGGGTTTCGCGATGCCACTGCTACGAGTGTATGGTCGGAGATGCGCTCAAGCCGCCAAGCCCAGATGCCCGCCTAGAACGGTTTTCTCGCGTGCCCTTGCAACCCGTCTCGCGGTCTTGACATTCAACACACACCCGCCCGCACACATGATTGAGTCAGGGAGCATGACTGCGTGATCTTCGACTGGCTCTGCGGCCGAGGGCTCCCGCGCCACTGCCAGGCCTTCCCTGTATCTGCGCCCCGCGTCTGTTCGCAACCGTGTACCCGCGCTCTCGGGACCTTGGCCGCCCAGCAGAGCGATCCAGCGCACGAGCTGCCGACGACACTCAGCACGGCCGCACGCATGCACACTTGAGCCTAGTCAGCGAACCGCAAAGGCCACATAGGATGCCGTGCCCCATTAGAAGCGGCGATAGTATATGGAGGATCACGTCGCACTAGCCTTTGCTTCGAATCTCGACACCCCCGTCGTAGCCCCTGGCCTGTCCCCCGCCCGTTTCTTATTTTGACACCCCACATCCACGGAGTAGCCCTATTTGACCCAGCATTACCAGGCTTACGCCAAAATCTCTCCCGCGTGGCAACGTCGCATCACCACCGTCACGGACGCGTCGCGCCCGCCCAGTCAACCCGCTAATCTACGGCGCCCTGTTTCCTACCCTTGTTGGTGTTTGGCAGCCGCCGCTAGCGGTACCGTAGGCCAGCTGTGATATCTGGGACCTGCGCAGGGATCATCCTCACGGGCCCATTGTCCTTCGACGCTCGACCTTCTCGACGCCCAGGTGCAGACTACCTGCAGACCACCGTCAGGCATGCGGAAATTATCTGCCCACCGAGTGCCTGCTCCAATACCACCCTGTTTGGTGCCTCTTCGCGTCTGTGTATTATGCGCGCTGATGAATGGCCATCTCGAGTTGGCCGCCGAGCCACATTCACTCCTCAGTGCTGCTCAGGTATGCTCAGGTAGATAAACAGGCCACTCTCCCTCTTCGTTCTCGTCAATCCAGCCAGATTTCTTATCCTCACCAACCCTCTTGAACTATAAAGCTATCACACGTCTCGTTTGCATCATGTCTTCACGTCCTACCACCATTGACGCCCAGTATTATCCGTAAGTCCTTCCATGATCTTGCTTTCCTTCCGTTCTATTCCGTTTGGTCATGACTGGGTTTGCCATCTTCCTCAAGGCGTAGTGGCGCACTATCTGGATGATCAATCCGCACGCATTACACAGGCGGTCGCTTACATCATCCTCAATCTTCGCACAACCATCTTCAATATGTAGGTTCCCTTTCTATCAACATGTCACTGATCATCTCACAACAGAACTCGTCGATTGAGATCCTCCTTCGCCCTTGGAAATGGCAACAACGCAACCGGCACGAAGAACCCAAAGGTACGTATGCCCGAAACCATCTCACGGGACCTCAGTGACACTTCACTCGCTCAGACTGCCGCCGCAAACCCCTCACCTCCGCCTACTACCAGCAACGGCACCACCGGTTCCCACGGCGATCCCGTCACTGCCTCTCACTATGGCCGACTTACTGCCGCCGCACTTGCGCAGCAGAACGCCAATCGTGATGCTACTATACTCGCCGAGAGGCAAGCCGCCAGTGCTCGTGTGGATGCGATGCAAAGGGCGGCCCGAACCATGAACTTTGAAGTTCCTCAAGAGAACCCATGGACTGGAACTCGCATCGGAGAGGACTGGTGTCACCACCAAGCTAGGACAAATGGACCCTTCGTTGGTCCCTGGTAGGGTGGGCAAAGGGAGAACTGAATGTTTTCAATATACCTGTACATTTGCTGTACTTTGGTTCCATGGCAACGCGCGGAGCCCCCGATGGCGTCGAGCCCTGGGGCTTATGGGAGGCGTATGCGGTATTTCGATTTGCACAATGCAACATTTGGTCTATTCCCCCGTGCATGGTTCCTCATGCAGTATCACCCCGTTTGATTCGTGGCAAAGCGTGTCCCCTTATAAGAGCACCTTGGGTTAGGCAAACCAAGGTGGCCTGTTCCTGAACCTGCAGCCAATGGGGCAAGCTGACCGCCTATGGGGTCTTCTCAGCATTCCCAGCCTGGATAACCACATTCCAAACTAAACCCAATTAGGCAAATACACGCGAACAGCTACAAAGAATGCTCTGCTGAGCTATTTTAAATATACAAGAAGAAACGCGTCTCCCCGCACATTAGGTCCCAGCACCTCGCTTGCAGATGGACGTCGCAACGTTGCTGCACAATTTCACGGTCCGCGCCCCAGGCAATCCAACCCTTGTCTCTCGAAATGGACCGCTAATGGTTAGTCGTTGCAGTCTGAGGCGCGGCCTTGAGATCGCAGAGGAGAGCTGGCGCTATGCATGAAGTTGCAGGGGAGAGCTGCGCACCTTGCGTAATGTTGCAGAGGGGAAGTTGCTTCACGAAGGTCAAGCAAAGTCGTGTTTGGACGGCTTCTTCCAACGAGACAGCACCGTATGATTAAACGTGATGCTATTTCAAGGTCAGTGACAGCCGCCCTGAATGTCCCGTGGAGTGAAGAACAAAGGCGCACGATACTGATCATTGTTCGTCACGGTAAGGAATACATTGCGATACTGAAGTAGATCCATCCCGAAGAAAAAAATAAAAAAAAATAAAAAAATTCGTGCCATAAAGTAAGAGTGTCCACGTACATCCATACTCAAAGCTCCCATGCCTTCCAGCCTCCAACCATCGTTATTCGCCAGCCCATCCAATCTTGAAATGTAAGCCGACCGAATGGACAAGATTTACAAAGTCCCTTCGCCTAAACACCTCGGTAACGGCAACACATCCCCCGTGCAAAGAGAAATAACCCCATCAACCCAAGTCATCGACCCAAAAGTCTTCGAATCAAACGAATCACCCTGATAATATGTCAGGCTGCCCTCCGAACCAATAACCCCCTTGAACACATTCCCGCTAGCCCGATTCGTCCACGGATTGCTCACAAACGCACCGTACTTGCCCTCGGGAACCTCGGACTGGAATTGCTGCGACTGCGAGCTCGTCCAAGATGTCGAGTAGTCGATTTCCACAGAAGCCTCGAGGAAGTCTTTGACGAGCGTAAAGGTCGCTGATGTTCCAACGGAGATGCTGTTGCTGATCTCGTAGCCTGAGGTGACGGTGACTTGGCTCTTGCCGCGCACCACTTCGGACATTTGGATGTCCCAGCCGAGGAAGCGGTTGTCGGGGTTGGGGATGATGAGGGTGCTGGATTGGAAGCGTTTGTCGAGGGAGGTTGTGTTGGTGGTTTCGTTACCGGGGCCGTGGAAGAGGCCGTCTTCGAGATAGCCCGGCATGGGGGGCACGGTACCGTTTTTGCGGCACTCTTCGAGCTCAGTGAGGTCGGTGCGCTTCATGATTTGGTAACGGCCATTGCCATAAAGGACGACGTCGTCGGATCGAAGAGTGATGGTTGCTGGAGCAGCTGCGGCCACTCCGACGAGGGCAGCGAGAGCAAAGGAAGGAGTATGCATGTTTGGCAAGTTTTGCTTGTGATAAAAGTCTAAACGAGTGACTGAAGAAGATATGGACTGGAAGTGTGTAGTAGTGAGTGACTGTTGGTGATGGTGGTGGATAGTTAACGTCACAACGACGCAGGTCTTATATGCTTCTGGTCTCTCGCAGCACCCTGGATGGTATTAAAATCTTCCTTCTCAGCGCATTACACAAGAGCTTGGCGCAGGACCTGAAATGGGTCCACCGTAAACATGTCGGGCCGAACTTCAATTAGGGGCTCGGATGACTCCGGCCTAGCCGGTCGAGCGCTAGCATTACGAACGGTGTTGAACCCGGGTGATCGATACTCCATCTAACCATCTCCGGTACTCTAATTCCAGACGCCCTAACCTAATACGTGAATTCCATGCTCTCTATTGGCTGGCACTGCAAAAGCTTTGAAACGACTACATTTAGACATCGGCCCGAATGCGCATAACAACCGCATGACAGCCGCTCGTCTCACCCGTTCGGTGCAATAGAGCCTTCGCATTGGCGTTTCAAAAATAATCTCGAAGAGTAGTTCGGCCTTATTCGATGGGCGTTTTGATGTCGTGCCTTGATGTGCCTGGGCTCGGTTGCTGCCGATTGGTTGGGAGGCAATAGAAGGTTTGTTTCGAACGTGGCGGAGTCGCCATAGTTATGCCGTTGTTCAATGTCATCCCGCGATATGTGGTAACGAAACTTCATGCGTAAGGTGACTGCCAAGAGGAAGATGAATGGTAACTTTGATGCTCGAAGGTTGGCAATGGCGTATATAAATGCAACGTGCAGTCACCGTCGTTCTTTCCTCACCCACCATCAGCACATTCGCTACACACAAACACACTCGCTCATCCACTAGTCGTTCGCTTTTGCAGTCACTCTTTTGACGTCTTCACAATTCCACTTCCAACTTTCTTCCAATCGATCCCATAATCCCTCCACCAACCGCCACCATGCATTTTTCCACCACCGCCATCCTCGCCTTCACATTCGCTTCCATCGCATCAGCCGATCTCCACTACAGCGGCCTCTGCGTCGACAGAGTAGGCGGCCAAAATGTCTACAACGACGCCGCAACAAAAGCAGCATGCGGCAACTACCTGATGCGCAACACGGGCAGTAAGCAATGGGATACTTGCCCAGACTGTGTCATGGTAAGCACTACCTCCACCCCCTATTGTCCCTTGATCATCGCTAACTCTTCACAGCAAAACAAGGGCGGCGTCGACTTTTGCCATTCGGAAGCTCAGCACATTGGAGGCGACGAGCTGAACTATTACTGCAAGCTCAACGGTGCGGCTGATTCTTTGGCGGATTAGGTGGGGTTTGGAAGAATCGTTTTTTGATTCGATGTACAAATGATATACGCAAATCCTATTTTTGTGTTCTGGTCAGAGGTGCATTCAGCAGTGTTACCCTATCATGCTCCCACAAATGCGCCGTACCGCTAGCTGGCACGACTGCTGTTTCGGTTTACTCGTATGAAAAGCATGGGATGCTAGCATACAAAACTTGTTCTTCGACTCCTGCCGCCTAAAGCCGGGACCTTATACCGAACTCACCAGAACTTTTCCACGCCCTATGGAGGCAATACCAGAGCAGTCCAGGCAAAGCTTTAACGTTGGGTTCAGCCATTTGGTCCAAGACTGGAGAATGGCGCCACTGATTCCTGCGCAAGTGGATCACCCTTCCATGGATCTTGTCTCCGGGTGGTATCGGCCCCAGAAGCTATCAGAATATACACCACGCCCACTGATCCGCGTGTGATGTTGCGCCGAATCGTTTCTCCCAGCCGATTAAAATTCAAAACATGGTAGTAAGTTTTATGAATTTGGAGCGCAATTGTACAACAGTTCGCGATTGTACAACTGTTCACGATTGTACAACTATTCACGTGAATTTGCGAAAGTGATCAGGGGTGATACGTGTTTAGTGGGCTTATTAACAAGAAAGAAACGGTCTGCTTAAGGCCAATAGCGTAGTTTAGCATTATATTCGGAGCAAGGGGTGCGCCCAGGTAAGAGTCAGCCATCTCGGTGAGGATGGGACTATGCGGATCCACTTACAGCCATGTGCAGCAATTGTTGCCCTCTCGAACCACCACGAACCATCTCATTCTTATAACAACGAACTATACCGCATGAATCTTCTTAAACTATCGCGATCCATCTATCCTTACAACAACGGACTATACCGCATGACTCTTCTTCAACCTCAACCTAACCTCCTTTACCAAAGCCGGCCCTGCAGTCGACATCGAAGTCAAACTCATCGCAACCCCACATGCCACACAAACGATATGGCTAGCCTTGCAACCATGCAAGTACGAAGAAAGAACCTTCCCGAGCTCTCCTCCACCAAAGAAATTCCTAATTTCAGTAGCGCCCACATCCAGAACAGCCTTCGGATCCGCGCTTGGAAGAGCTCGAGCTAAACTCTGCATGAGAGCTTTGGTGAAAGCTGCTTCTCCACTAGCGACGAAAAGGGTCGTGCCAAAGTTCTCGACGAAGAGATTGAGCGCAGTTACGGACGCGATGTCGTCGTGGCCGACGTCGGCTTGGTTTGCGATCATGGGCATTTGGAAGGCAAGACCGATGCCCATGCCGGTTAGGAGCTCGGTTCCGATCCATGCGCCTGTTGACGCGTTTGCGCCCAGACTGTAGATGCTGGTTGCCCCGGCGGTGGCGAGTAACGCACCGACGAGCAGAAAAGGCTCGTAGTGGCGCCAGAAAGTGAGTACGCCGCCGGCTATGGTAGTGAATACACTCACCCCTAGGATGAGTGGAATTAGACGAATTCCGCTCTGAGTCGCTGATGTGCCGTTGACGGACTGGAATTGCACCGGCAGCGTAAATTGAAGCGGGAAAAATACTCCGGCAATGAAGAAGACATAGCCTAGGTTGGATAGAATGCGCTTGTTCTTGAGCAGATGTGCTTGGATCATGGACTTGCTGCCCATCCACCAGGAGTTTGCGACGAATGCGAGGAAGAAGGCGCAGTAGCCGAATAAGCTGAGAATGACGCGAGGCTGGCTCCACGAATTGGTTCCGCCCCAATGCATTGCTAGCACGAAGCAAGTCAAGCAGCCCGTGACTAGCGCGCTACCTCCAAGGTCCATTTGGATAATTCGCTCCCACAAGGTTGCCTCTGGAAGGCGCAGCGAAGCGTTAAAGGCGAAGAACATGATCGCCGCAGCCAGCACTCCGATGGGCAGGTTGATCCTTGAACGATATTAGCGATACTGGCTAGGTATTCTTGCTGAGATGACTTGCCAGAAGCACCATCTCCACCCCAGCGAATCCGTCAATCCACCTCCCAGTAGTGGACCGGCCACACTAGACACGGCAAAAGTAAGACCCACAGTACTCATATACAAAGCTCTATGTTGCTCCTTCACTGTCAGCGCAATCACAATGAAAGCTCCCGTCATGACACCCCCACCACCAATACCAGCAACAACGCGCCCGAAAATCAGCATATTACTGCTTCCTGCCACCGCACAGATCACATTGCCCACCTCGAAAATCGCGATCGATAAGAGGACCATCGGCTTCAGAGGGAAATATTTGAAGGCTTTTCCCCAGCTAGATCGAAACGCGGTTGTAGTAATGTTGTATGCGGAGCCATACCAGGCAATGTTGCTGATGCTGCCGAACTCTGTAGTTATGCTAGGGATGGCTGTCGAGATAATGGTGGAGTCAAGTGCAGCAACGAAAATGCTGAGGATCAATCCGAAGGTGATGACTACCAATCGAGTGCCTTGTGGGTAGTTGTTTGCTACCGGCAATCCATCAGACGTCGTAATTGCAGAGGAGTTGTCCGCACGGGCCTTGCTGACGGTGGAGGTTTTTGAGCCTTGTCGGCGCCCTTCTAGCTCGATATCATCCATATTAAAGCGGTATCCTGTTGAAGAAATTCCGAATGAGAAGATGGTGGTTGGGACTGCGAAATGGAGAGGGTGAGGCTACTTTTAAGTAATCTAGCGTAGGGCGCGTCAGCGTACACGGCTTGCTGAATAGGGAAGGTGGTAAGACATCTCGGTTCTTTCCCACCCACTATCAAGAAAGTCTGTCATATCAAGTAGACTTAATAGCGGTATTTGACCAGCAGTCCCTGTTTACTAGAGCAGAAACAACTATTCAAGTTGTTTAACTGCCTGTGGTCATGCGGTGTTATTGGTTGGCTTATTCATCCAATCAGGATTTCCTCGATGACGCTTGCTAGTTCAAAGCTCGGCCGACTGAAACCGCTCAACTAGTCCCCTGCCCATCCCACGGGCAATACCTAATCAACTCCAATTCACCCCTCCTGCGCGCCCACCCTTCCGCCCTATAACCCCAGAAGGCCCACCAGCCCCACATGACCCCAAAAGCAGCAGTCCTCTTCTAACGGACATCCCAGGTTACCATTCAACCAAATCCACTCTGGAGCAACTCCTAATGCCTGATGTTGCCCTCTGTCCACAGAGAATTATATGAGATGTTGTGGTGGTAAAGATACGGTCGCGTAGTTGAGTTGTAGATGGGAGCAGGCGATGGGTGAGGAGGACGATGAGGTGATTGTGGAAGGGGGAAAAGAAGGTTGAAGTTGCAGCAGGGGCGTAGGTGCCAATGTGATCACGCAAGCTATGGACCCGCTAGGTAATAGAAGCGTCACGGCGCGGTATAGAACCATACACAGAAACATTCAAACACCAGGCGCACTACATCTTGACAGCTTGAAACACGAAATATACAGAACACCAATTTAAAACAAAATGCCAAGCCCAAAACCCACCAAGAAAGGAATCTCCAAACTCCCAAGGAAAACTTGTCCACGCTCACTCCTCCTCGTCTTCTTCCTCCTTGTTATCTTCACCCTTGTCTAGTTCCTCCAACTTTCCCACAAACTGCGCCTTCCGTGTCAACCCCGTAAGCATAACCCCCTTCTGCTTCAGCAACTCCTTCAACTTGACCACAATCAATTTATTGTAATCCGTTCAACCTCCACCGGCCTCACTCTCCTCCGCCATCCGCCATCGCCCACCTTCTCAGTAGCAGCGCGCTTCTTGCCCTTCGCACAGGTGGTCGGAGTCGCGGACTTAACACTCCTCGGACGAAGAGATTCGGTTTTAGCTCTAGGCGGACGACCGCGGCCGCGACCTTTCTTGGGTGTGGGCGAAGGAGCGAGTTCGTCTTCACTATCATCATCCTCATCCGAACCTTGTCCCTTGGGTGGTTGAAAGGCGGATGTGCTCCCTGTTCTCTTTGCACCTCTCTTTCTTGTCTTAGCCTTCTCCTCCTGTTCATCCGTTTCCTCTCTCTCAATCACTTCATCGATGTGTTCGGCATCAGAACCTACCTCCACATACGCCGGAGCCTTCTTATGTGCTTGCGTGGCAGTTTTTGTCCTTTTGACGGGACTGTCTGCTTCTTCTTCGACGGCTTCGGTGAAAGGTAAAGGGGTGGGTGCTTTGCGTTTGCGCCTTGGCTTCTTGGCGGGATCCTCGACTTCTTCATTTTCAGCACGTTCAGAAGAAGGCGCTGAAGTAGGGGTTTACATTTTCGGCTTAGCTTCTTTTTAGGGGGTTCGGTGGCTCGGGCGGGAACGGGTTCGTCTCCCACGAGAGCGGTTTCGAGAGTGCTCTTGGACTTTCATGGCTGTGATATTTGACTCAGGGCAGATTGCTTGGTTGCCCTGGTGCCAGGTGCCTCGGCTGCTGGTTGTTCGGGTTCAGTGACATCTTCCACAACTATGGTGTGCTGTGGCTCAGGCTCGGGTGCGGAGTCTGCCGTGTTGCCTCTGCCCTTGCCCTTGCTGATCATACTTGGCCTCTTGAGGAGGCTGTATGCATCGACTTTGCAGGTAGCGCTCCGACATCAAAATCGTCACCCGAAAGTAATTCCGGAATCGGTGCATGCTGAGTTAGCGATAGGGACTCGGCTGGCGCTTCACGAGACTCTTTAGTCTGAATCCGTTTCGCCGGCCGATCATCATGGTCTAGGCCATCACCATCATCATCAGAGGAAGAATTAAATGGCCCTCTAAGTTGCCGCTTCGACGAACCAGGCGGACTCTCCGATGATGGGGGAGCCGAAGACCGTCTGGGCCATTCCTCCCCATTCGAAGACGGCCACGAGAAGTTATCCCCAGCGGGCTCAACAAACAAGGAATCGTCTGGTTCTTGGGCTGGAGAACGATTTCCTGCATCACCACCCACAGGAGCTGTAGGCCCGTTTGTGTTCCTAGCCGGAGCATTAGCGGGTTCGAAGGCTTTAGACGCGAGGGAGAATTCTTTGAGAGCAAATGTGATGGGATTTTTTCGGCAGGTGGCCAAGCTCTTCTCTCTCGCTCCTTTTTGATAATGTGCTCTGCCGTGCCGGGCTGCAAGGTGATGCCGATTCTCCACTGTGATTCAGATTTGGGATGCATGTCCACGTCCTCTACTCTGCGGAAGATATCGTTGTGAGATCGGTTGTGAAGCGCGTCATGAAATGGCGCTGCCACAAGGCGTAGGACTTCTTCAGCGGGCCCTGTTGCGTCTTGGAGTCGTTCTGCGAGCGAACGTAGCTTCGAGCGCCACTGATCTCTAGCCATATTTTGGATGTGGTGTCCATACAATCCGCGGAACTGAAGTTCGGATTGCTGGTCAGCTGACAGCATCCTAACCCCGCTCTTAATCGTGCTGTTTGTAGGCCTATTCATGAGTACCTGCGTCCTGAGCCCTCGCAATAGCCTTTTCTTCACCGGCTTTCGTCGTTCCCCAGTCCTCATCCCCAAAGTATCGATCCGCCCAATGAGGCCACTCTTTGAAGTCAGGTTCCAAGAACTTCCTGGGAGCTTCAGGCGGACTATTACGGCCAAGGACCCGTCGTTCGGTAGGAGCTAGCTCCCTAAATCTGTTCTCAGAGACGATGAGCTGACTGTCCCATGCCCACGTCCTGCGGACAAATCTCCCTGCAGCCACAATCGCTCTTCACCTGTATGCTCGAACGAGCTAGTCGAGTCTTGCGAAAGGATAGGCCGCAAGTCCTCAAGAGTCTACATGTGTTGCCGTTCGTCAGTATATGTGAGCATCGACCATCCCACCTGCTGGCTTAACAGTTTCGCGAGTCGCCATGAGCCGATCTTGTCGAAACAGCGCGGCATTCGCACACGAAGAGCAGTGAGACACTTGAAAAGCAAAGCATATTTGTTCCAGATACGCTGCCAGCCAAGAGCCTCCCTGGTGAAGACTGCGCGCCTGGCTAGACGAGTGCCGGATGCGGGTGCTTCCAAATTTTGCTCGCCGTCAGAATCATCAGAGGTGATCATTGGCATTCTCGCCGGGTAGTGGCACTCCTACGTAACCGTTGGGAAGGCAACCGTACCCTTTTGGTATGTCTTCACGGGGCCTCGACTTTCGTTTGTTTGCCATCTTCTAGGGAGGAGTCTTCGCTGTAGGTGGTATGATCTTGTTGGCCTGCGGCCGAGGGTGCTGCCTAGGTGAGAACTGCTCAAACCAGCAAGTGCCGGCTTCTTCTTTCACCGGACAATCCCTCAGGGGGCATACAGCTCTGGTTTGGTGGTGAGTCGGAACGTCATCAAACTCGCCCAATCGGTCTCGGTCCAATGGATTTCACAGATCATACATGACGCTAAGAACGTCAACGTGCGGCACGAGCCTTTCCAGGTTCGCAGGAAACTCTGTCTTTCCACTTCTCCCAATCGCTTTCGTCATGCGGCCAGCCCCAGTAGCAGCTGGATATATCTGGATGACGCCGACCAATGAGCAAGTGGTATGGTGTGCCAGCTAATGTGAGGTATCGGAAATGGAATTCAATATTGTTCAGTATCTGGGAAAGTTTGTTTTCTCCGGGACTATAGGAGGAGATACGAGGTCTCCAATCAGTTTCGGCGGTGATGGTAACGAGATCCGGATCAGTGGTCTTCGCCATTTGTTTCGGGAACCATGAACCTGGAAGAAATGTAAGGTCAGCTAAACCGGTCCAAAACAGACACGCTTTACGGATAACTTACCAATCTCAATCAAAGACTGGCCACCATTTGAACGTCTTCTCCAACCACTTGTAGAGTAACTTTGCATCTTGCCATTTCCGCTCCCTCAGAACGCTATCGCACTTGAGTTCAGTTTTGATATTTAATTGCAGATAAGCGATTGGATGAATGGGATCAGTGCTTTTCTTTTCTGGCTCGGGCTCGAGCGCGAACAGCTCTGCCCTCCACGCGAAACCCGAAGTCCTTCCGTCACCTGGACCTGCTCGGCTACTCTTCTCCTATGATCCGCATCCGCCTTAGGATCATCACCCACGCGGCGAGAGAGATGGAATCTCTTGAGCATCTTGTACAGAGTATTAACTCGCGTCTCATCTAAGACATTAACGGTTCGATGGTGTTCGCGCTCATCTAGGAGACAGGTGAGCTCTCCTTTTCTGCACTCGCGGTTGCTGAAGAAGTCGTAATCATCAATGCCCAGGTCGTAATGATTGCCAGAAGCAGAGTTTGAGCTTGAAGGATGGATGCCTCTCCTCTGCTTAGAGAAAGATGGACCAATGTGGACCACAGTGCCACTAATGTCGCAGTAGGCGTTGCGCTGTTTTTTTTTTTTCAGTAAATTTGGCCGTTTCTGTAATCGGCGTTCTGAGCGCTGAAGTCTTCTTCGAGAAGGTACTACGTCGAATCTTTCGGTAAGAACTTGTTGTGCTCCTTCTCGTAGACATTAACGCAATTTTGCTGCGCGACAGCAATCGCTTTGGTGCGGATCCCACTGTCCTTCAAAACGCGCTGTTCTATCCTTAGTGGGTAGACTTGCATCCACGCGCCTAGGTCGACACCAACTCGTTTGACATTGAGCTTATGCTCCTGGACTGCTCCAGGAAGTATCTGATGAAGGAAAGTGAGAGGCGGAGCTCGATGGTTTTGACGGTATTTGGAACAGTGTTGATGACGCCGCCGACGAAGTTACAGACGTGATCATGGACGGAAGGAAGTTCATCTGATCCGTAGTCTCGATCGCAGGTACCCCAGATAGACAGTCTCCAACGAAGCGCATTTTCGGGCAATTTGGCACACATATTTCGATGAGAGCTTCAACCGCCAGTCTCGAACCCCAAGCCATTTCAGCCTTTTGAGAAAATAGGACTCAAAAATGGCTTCCTCGAGAGTGCGCAGTGTCGTGGAGCGTGCCTTGCCCGTCTTTGCTTCGTAGTCTGCTCTTGGAGAAGTCTAGTTAAAAATTCCTCGAAGCTCTCATCGGTACCGTCTGGACCAGGATGTCTGTAATCATACATGTCCATGTTTTCTAGGAACATGCTCGCTGCCTCATAATCATCCTCAGCTGAGTCCCTTCTGCCGTCACGAGTGTCATCCAGGTAGGTGAACAGTTGAAGATGCTCGATCATCAGAAGATACATCATGGATTGATAGAGCGACGCCAAGTAGGCGAGCCACAAGGAGTCATTTGTATCGTTCCACTGCTGGTTTTGGCAGGATCAATCGCAGAGTCTGTTCGATCTGGAACATTGCTGAGATCGAGGGCTTCCAACTACGGAAGATTCCGCGCGATCTTGCGGGGACGATTAGCGCGGCTCGTCCCACAAAGGATGCCATGTCAAAGAGTGTGGTGCCTTACCATTGCAGATCTGTGGCCTTCATCCACGAAGCTACCGCAATGCGCTTGACATGTTTTCGACTATAGCCTCTCCTCTCCAAGTGCCTCTTGAACGCTTTCCATCGCTCTTGCGGAGCAGGATACTCGTGCCACACTCTGTTCACTCAGAAAGCTCTCTCGCGCTCCCACAAAAGCCTTCGTTGCGCTTCCTGTCGCCGACTACGTAAGCATCAACACAATCTCCTTGTCTTTGCGCAGCGCGGAAATTCGCATCCTCCTCTTGCCAGTCCCAGTATGTGAAACGTTCGTAAAAAACTGCCCGTTCGGCAACCCTAACCTCTTTTG